>MNCI01009030.1:88791-116510 GCA_015680685.1 Gnetum montanum | reverse complement strand
TACTTGTCCCACGTTCTAGGAGGAAAGGGTGAGAGAATCTAATCGCGATGAGCAGCCGATTCCTTGGCTAGCCGTACACGTTCGTCAACGCTCGTAACCAAGTCGTACTCATGCCGCGTTACTAGGAAAGCAGTAGCACATTAAATAAACTTATCCATGCACTGCAAGGTTTATCCACAAAGCTCGTCTTTATTGTCGTACACAACTTGCGTTCAGGTACAAAGCTGCTCGAATAAAGAACCGTTCACTTGGGGGACTCCTACTACAGGCACATGGAAAATATTCTATCTCTGAGATGATCAATCCGCCAGAGCTTCGCTACTTAGCCTATCTGATGTCAAATGAGGGGAGTGCCGCCTCTTATTTATAGATTTGGCGGCTCGCGTACGCGATATCGCAGGGAATGACGCGATATCGCGTACGCGATATCGTAGGGGATGCGATATCGTGTCGGCCACGATATCGCGTACGCGATATTGCGGCTTGTGCAATTCGCGTCTCATCAACTCTCAATACTTTGTTTCCAACGCAGACATCTCTATCACAAGCCCTTATATGTATGCATTATAATCAGTTATTTAGAAGCAGCAGAAATGGCAATCTCAAATCTTACGGCAAAGGTAGTACAAGAGCAATACAAATTAGTAGAACAAGAATTAGCTTTTACCATCTCTAATGAACTGTGATATCACGTCCACGATATCGGATCAACCATGCGATATCGAATACCTGATATCGTGGCCTGTCTCATTATTTATAAATAAGAAGCGGCGCCTTTGGTTTCCACAGTTAAGAATTAGTCCCTTAGCCAAACTCTTGCCATTTTCTCCCTCCAGAGTTAGAATTATTTCTACATGCCAGCAGTAGGAGTCATAGAGTGAACGGATCTTTATTCGAGCATTGTGTACCTGAGCACACTTTGTGTACAATAATAAAGACGAACTTTATAATAAACCTTGCAGCATACAGAATAGATTAATTAGTGTTAATTATTATTTAATGCTTTTGTAGTTAATTAATGATTTCTCTCACCCTACAACTCCCTTAGTTAAATACACTCAGTACAACCGCTTCAAGCATGTGTGTAGCGCTTGGTAACACAGTAACGATTAGCATTTGGTAATCCCAGCAGCGTTGCAATTGTTCAGGATGTGTACGGTAAGTGGGAACCGATACTGGTATTAGGAGTACTTAGAACTTAGTTAATGAATAGTTAAATTAGATTACTTACTTAGTTACTTCTCTCTCCCCTCCTTATTAGCGCAGGATATAAAACACATAAAAACTATAAAAATCATATACCTCAAGCTTACTTAATCATACAACTGTGACATAAAAGTAAGTTTGGGAAGACAATGATTAATCAACCCGTTATTGTTCCATGAAGGCACATAGGCACTTAGTCCTTGGAATTTGACCAGATCATGCATGAAACGCTCGTATTCGTATGGTTGAGCATAGGGGTACCTCGTCGCTCATCATTGGCGCCATTGTCGGGGACTTTGTTGTTTTTGCGCTAAGTAGAATTTAGGAAATTATTCACATCGTTGGAACGAACCCTTAGGGTTGGTTAAGAGAAAAAAATATAGTACATTGCACACTGAACAAAACAAGATGTCTTCTTCTTCGCACAAGAGCACTTCACCACCTAAGACTAACACAAGAAGGAATCAGCGACAAAATACACATGACGTTGACCCGCCAATTCCTTAACAGTTTCGTGTGGTATATATTCATCCCGATGAATATGTACCTGACTTCACCTTTATTCTCCACCAAGACGAACAACTGTGTTGGTGTGATTTAGAAGGTAACATAGTGTTACCTCCCAACCGTTCAGTCCCAAATATGCTTCTCTGTGCTCTCACATGAATAAGCATGTAACACTTACATGCAGAGTACATTGCGCAAGACTATGATTCAAGAGACTATCATCCTACTAAAGCACAACGTCAAAGGGACCTGCAACAGGAGAGACACCATAATTCCTTGAAGGGAAAATGGTCTAAGGATGCCCCACATGTTTAAGTGAAATTGAGGGTGATGAACCTGCCTCAGGCAATCACCTACATAACAATGTTCCTACCCTTGAATTTGGCCAAGGGGTTGTGTATCAAAACCTTCATTCTACTATTCACAACCTAGGTGCTGATACCAATGGACACAAAGAGTCTGAAAAAGGAACAAAGACACATGACAAGGGTAGGCATTCTAATCACAATCACCATCGAGGAAGAGACCATCGAAGAGAAGGTAGTAGACACCGTTATGGTGGCGGTTCTCCTTCTTCTTCACCTTAATCGTCACCTTCATCCTCTCCTTTTGTATCTAGACATAGCTATAGAGAAACAGAGCATGAGGATAAGGACAAACAAAATGGAATTCACAGACAAGACAACCAAGACAGAGGACGAGGGCACTCTAGAAAATCACGTCATAGAAGAAGGGAGAGTAGGGAACCACGTAAACACCATAGACGCTATGAACGAGATGATCATGATGAACCCCTACTCGCCACGCAAAGCATGCTAGATATAACTGAGGCTGTGAGAGTTTCAACAAGGCACCAAAAAGATAGTAGGATCAAAAGGTTAGACATAAATAACATCCCATGATTTGATGGGGGTTATAATGTTAATCCTCAAAATCACTTACAAGTATTTCATGATGCATGTGCCTTGCAAAACATAGAAAGTGAGTGGAAAAATCTTAAGTTGTTCCCATGAACACTAATAAAAGAAGCTGAGCTGGTACCGGTTCTTAGAACCGAAATTCATTCATAGATGGAGTACGATGCTAGAATTGTTCAACAATAAGTACCAAACGTACTCCCGGGTGTCTAATCTGCAAAAGCAAATCCAAGGATGGAAATAAGGAAATCATGAACCCTTGGATGCTACCATGGGCCGTTATTATGCACTCTTACATCATTTTCCTGGCCATGATTATTAGCAGCGGGATCAACTACACCATCTCATAGATAAGCTTAGGTATGAAACAAGAAGGACCCTTGGGACTTATACCCAAGGAAGGTTATTTGAGCTTAGGTCTCATCAATTTCATAGATTGCCAAAGCAAGTAGCTAAAGAAGAAGGTGAGCTATAAAAAAGAGAGAGTGCGGAAGAATACAACAAAGATCCTTCCCTCCGAAAGAAGGGAGTAATATTTTTTGTTGATGAGGAAGAGTCACCACTCGAAGAGATGGTGAATAGAAAAACCTTGCCTATTTAAAAGTTAGCATCATAAGTATCAACAAAGGTAGACCAAATGTGGGACTCCCTAGATAGTAAGTTCCAAAATGTGCTCAAAGTAGTAGAGGAGTCTAGAGAGCAAGGTAGTGATCATGAAAAAAGGAAAAATAGAGAAGCAGAAAATGCATGTAACAAGGGTAAGGGTAAAGTTGCTATTATTGAAGAGTTTGTGGACTTGGATACGGACAATGATAGTGGATGTGAGATCTTTCAATATGACCATCCTAAGGGATGTTGCCCTATAATCTCACATTTACAGGAGTCTGGGGTATATGCACTTAATCCATGTTTAAACAAATGGCAAACATCCCAACAGTTACCGTATCCCCAAGGTAACCCAAGGCAGTTCCACCAACCTTTAACGTATTATCCAAGTGAAACTCCACCACAACCAATTGAGCAACATCAGCAGTGGCAACACCCACAATTATGGGGAATGCCACCACCAAGGCAACAATATCCTTACCGGCAACTAGACCCATATGGATATTACGTGCAGCATTCAATCGCTCCACGTGACTCTGTTGGTCATGTTACTCCCCAACATCACTACCAAGCCCATGAATACTATAGGACTTCCTCTCCTAGGGGTGACATCCCACAAGTATACCATACTTCCAACTTGACCACATCTCTCCCACCAATAGCTCCATTACCACATGCTCCAACAATGAAAGGTGAACTCCCTGCTCAGCCACAGCAACATAATGCCACAAGGGCTATTAACCCTTAACCTACTATCGGTTCTGACAACTGTATGAAGAAAATATCTTTCTTTAGAACCAACAGTCCAACCAAGCCTTTGCAACCCCAAGCGGCTGAGTCTTTGGACGTCTCCGTATCAACTAAAGCTTCGGAGCCCCCTTCGAACTTAACACCACATTCAACACATACGGTCATGTTAACACATGTTGTTATTGATTGGATCAAGCCTAGCCACCTTCCCAGGAAATTCTCTAATCCTAGGAGTCCCCTAATCTATCTACAAATCGTTGGGAATGAGCCATGCAAAGCTCTTTTGGATTCAGGTTTTGGTGTCAACCTAATATCCCAAGAAATGTATAAGACCTGGAACTTGCCCCCATTGAAAAAGAGCAATGTCCATTTAGAGTTAGCCAAATAGTCCATCATTGTCCCCTTGGGATTAGTACAGGATATTGTTACTACTATTTGTGGATGATCGTATCTAGCTGACTTCTTGGTGATCCAAGTGAATAATAGTAAGGGGAACTTCCCAATCATAATGGGAAGGGCATGGCTAAGCACTGTTGATGCATGCCTAGGAATCCATAATCTTTTCATAGAAATATCTAAGGAAAACATTTTTGGAATGATTGAGAAGAAGAAGGTTCCATGCATTGCATACAATAACACAGGGTGAAATTGCGTGCAGAGATCATGGGTTGTGCAGAGTTTGACATTGCCTGTATGCAATCAGTGTGCACAAACGAACAACATACAAAGGTTCTTGTGTGCAGTAGCCACATGACAAGAAGACACCCAGTGGCTGATAGCTGATCAAGAAAGCAGCTCACTAATATGTATGGAATTGACTAAGGTATTGACTTGCACTTATATAGATAGCATTAATGCATTAGAGCAAGTCCACCGCCAACTTCCTAGTCCTAACTTAGAAAACATCAACTGGGGGAAGTTGGAAATTCCCAAGAAATTTAAATAAGAGCCCCTAGAGCTAAACCATTGCCCACTGGTATGGAATACATGTTCCTTAAGAATGGAAAGCTAGTAATCATCAACATAAGACTTGCTCCGCAACAAAAAGGAAGTCTGCTTAAAGTAATAAATGAATGGTCAAAAGCCTTTACCTGGTCATATCCAAAATTAACTGGAATAGATCCTAGGATATGCCAGCATAGGATTTACACTAACTCCTCCATGAAGCCTCAAAAACAACCACAGAGGTGATTGAACCCTAAGTTGAAGCAAGTAGTAAAACAAGAAATCTAACAACTTCTAAAGGCTGGGTTCATATACCCCACTGCTGATAGCAAATGGGTTAGCCCCTTAGTAATCATGCCTAAAAAGGAAGGCAAATGGAGGATGTGCATATATTTGAGACTGCTAAACATAGCAACATTCAAGGATCACTTTACGTTGCCATTTGTTGACCAAGTCTTAGACACAATCACAGGGCATCGCTATTATAGTTTTCTGGATGGCTATAGTGGATACAACCAAATACCTATAGCCCTAGAAAACTAAGCCAAAACTACGTTCACCAGTCCTTGGGGAACGTTTTCATACAAACAAATGTCGTTTGGCTTATGCAATGCCCCTACCACATTTCAATGCTTAGTTCTAAGTATATTCCAGCAGTATATAGGAAATGGTGTGGAAGTCTTTATGGATGACTTCTTCACTTACGAAGCAAGTTTTGATCAAGCCTTGAACTGGTTAGAGCAAGTGCTGAAAAGATGTGTAGAGACTAATTTAAGGCTCGACTGGCAAAAAAACAATTTAATGATCCAATAAGGTGTAGTACTTAGGCATAAAATCTCATATGCAGGGATAGAGGTAGACCCTGAGAAAATTAAGGTCATCCAAAGAATTACCCGTCAATCAGAAACTGTTAAAGACATTCGATCATTCCTTGGACACACTAACTATTATAGGAGATTCATAGAGAACTTTTTGAAGGTTGCCAAACCATTGGTAGGGTTAACAAAAAAGGACGTACCCTTCGTGTGGACCAGGAAATGCAAACTCGTCTTCCAAACTTTGAAGAAAAAGCTAGTAGAAACACCCATTCTACAGGCTCCTGACTGGTCCAAACCATTCCATGTCATGACTGATGTATCCAACTATGCCTTAGGAGCTATACTTACACAATTACATGATCAAAAACGTCCTTACTACATCCACTGTGCAAGTAGAAGTATAGCTGGTGCACAACTTAACTACACTACTAAAGAAAAAGAATTAATGGTTGTAGTGTTTGCACTAGAAAAATTTAGGCACTATGTATTGGGATACAAAGTATTCATACACATAGATCATAGTGTAATTCGGTTCCTCATGAATAAGTCAATGGTAAGCCCCTGTATTATACAATGGCTGGTAATCCTACAAGAGTTCGATCTAACGATGATCGATCGTAAAGGCACTGAGAATGTAATTGCCGATCATTTATCTCGATTGCGCTGGGATAGCAAAGAGGATGAGTATCCTCTTTCTGATCACTTCCTTGATGAGTTCCCCTTTGCTAGTGTAGTGAATGACCAATCACCCATGAAGACAAACTAGTACAGTAGCATTCTGACCTATCTCCTTACCCAACAAACACCACAAGAGTTAGACCTTAAGAAGAAACAACAGTTTCTTCATAGAGCCAAGTACTTTATGGAAATCAATGAACAACTTTACAAAGTATGTCTCGATGGCTTGGTTCGATGGTGTGTTCCCAATAGAGATCAACTAAGAGTTCTCTAAGATGCTCATAAGGGCCCTTGTGGGGGTCACTATGCTGGGAGATGAATGGCTATTAAGATCCTGCTTGCAAGGTATTATTGGCCTACCTTGTTCTGGGACACCCATCAATTCGTCCAATCTTGTGAGCGTTGTCAACGTGATGGAGGAATGACTACTAGAATGGAGGGTCCGCAACAATGGATTCAACCATTAGAACCCTTCGACATTTGGGGAATCGATTTCATGGGGCCCATTACACCAATGTCCAATGGAAAAGCTTACATTGTAGTTGTCATAGACTACATAACAAAATGGGCTGAAGCAGCTGCTATTAAAGATTGCACATCATCTACAGCTACCCGATTTGTTCAATAATAAGTCGTCAATAGGTTTGGTGTGCCGCATGCACTTATCTTAGATAATGGTACACACTTTACAAGTGCAACTTTTCGAAAGCTAATGTAACGCTTAGGGGTTGAGTACAAATTGACTACACCATACCACCCCCAAGCAAATGGCCAAGCCGAGGTCACCAACAGGGAGATTACCAAGATACTGACTAGAACTATTAGAAAATATAGGTGAGATTGAAACACTAAACTGAATGATGCTCTTTGGCCATACCGCTCCACATGGAAACTCCCTATAGGCTACTCTCCCTACGAGTTAGTGTATGGAAAACTTCCAACACTCCCTATCGAAACTGAGCTCTGTACACTATCCACGACATGTGACCTCAACATTGACCTTGATCTAGCAAAAAAACAAAGGTTAATGACTCTTAACTTGCTAGATGAGAACTGATTAGCTTCGCTGTCATCTAATGAGTTGCATAAGGCATTTAATAAAAAACATCATGACCTGAAAATTAGGAGAGTTAAGTACCAACCAGGAAAGAAGGTTCTCTACTGGAACCCCACACATGTAACACAATGCACCAAATTTCAAACATTGTGGGAAGGACCTTACATTATCTATGCAACTTTTCCTTTAGGAGCTATGACCATATATAAACCTGAGAGCCCAGATAAGAGACTGTTAGTCAATGTGCAACAAACAAAACCTTTCCATGAGTTTAGGTTAGCCAGAACATATGCTACCTCTGTAAGTGGACAACCTTACTCATTATTTTGGATCTCCTCCTTCCAACTCAGTCATGGAGGAGATGGCCACCTTAGCTAACCATTTAAGGCCCTTAGTTTTTTCTAATTTTTTGTTTTACACATTTTTTTTACATATTTTTATTTTACAAATTTTTGTTTTGCACATTTCTTTAATCTTTTTCATTTTTTTTTTACACCATCGTTCATATTTTTGCCATTTCTTTGTGTGATTACTTTATTTTGTTCGTTACCCAATAAGTGTTCATGATGGTGGTATGAATAATAACATATCTCTCACTAATGTTTGGATTTTACCTTTGACGTATGATGTCGATATTAAGATATGGTTCTTCTGATTAACAGGTAATGACTCCATGTCATTCATACATCCATAAAATCCTATGGTCTCACTTGGCTTGGAATTGTATAGTCCCTTTCTTTAATAAAACTGTTAATGAATTAGTGATTGGGTATTTCTCAGACTAAGGAAAGACTTAAAGGATGAAAAGGGTGTGACTTCAAAGGGATTCTATGCATTTGTACTGTCTATTCTCTTGAGTGCTTGGATGCTTTTTCTTTGGGTTTTCCACCATTCTAACCATTCATCAAATCACTAGAAGCTGAGTTCATAAAAAATAAGTCTTTGCATGGTGTGGTTCTGACGCGAAAAACACAAAAAGAAAAAAATAGTAAGAATTCAAAGCATACCCCTTAGACACAATAATAATCTTGGGCTACATGCACTGGTTATGGCACTAGAAAGAAATGTTACCCATGCTTGAATGTTCCCTCTAACTAAGGCCCTTCTCGCTTCCTGGTTCTCCATCGCGCTCTCCTTAGAATGGTGGTGACTTTTTGTAGAGGCATTCTTGTTGCTCTTAGAGGATGGGTTGGTCAAATGTGTTGATGCGAGGTCACTGAATGTGGTTGGTTTGAGTCCGAATTTGGAATGAGTCCTACTCAATCACCTTAACCATCCAACACACAAGGGACTTTACACAACCTTGTTTTGGGTTTCCATTTCATTCTCTCCTCTCCACCTTTCTTCTCCATTTCTCACCTCATTGCTGGTTTTGTCATTAGTTTGTATCTTGATTGATCCATTGTTCTTCCTTGGTAATTTCTTGTGGGTAAGTTTTTAACTCTTGCTTCCAATTAACATTCCTAGAGCCTACGGACTCTTTGGTTTGTGGGTTTGTCAGGGCACTAAAGACATGAGCCTGCTTTGGGAAGGACCCACTAGCATTCCTTTTGGGGGCATTTGTTAACTTCTTTCCCTTAAACATTTACTGCAATCAACAATTTTTTGTTTCATCCCCATCCATGACATCCATTTTATTGGCATTGTCGTTGTTACTTTTTCTCCACTTTTCTTGTTCTTATCTTTTTCTACCCTTTCGCTACCGGAGGTTCGCTCTTCGTCATGGGGGTCCAGGCACAAATTTTTCAACTTTTCCTAACCCATACACCTTAGGCAGTGCTCCTCTCTCATCATTGAAACCATAGTCAACTCTTTTATAGTTGATATGTGAAAAGCATTCTTCTTGTTGGGCTCTTATTCTTTCACCATGTGGTGATGCTTTATCATGGTTGGTGGAAACTCTACTTCCCCCTGACTACCTTTTCTTACTTAGAATTACTTTCCTTTTTTTTTGGCAAATTTTTCTCTACTTTCAATAACAACTAATATACCTCCTCCATACTTGCTAGATTTACCAGTTGATGAGTAGTAGGGTATCTTAACACTCCACCATACAAGTCATGAGTGGATGCATGCGACCATATCGTAATCCATGGATGAACAATGTAAGTATGCTAGAAGTTGATAGTAGGTTCATGATCATTGTCTTCTCACCTTGAGTTAGTGAAGTGCAAGTGTATGGTTTCACGCTTAGTGAGGCATATGATATATTCATGTTGTGGGCTCATAGTACTCCTAAGTACAAACATAGTGAATTTAAAGTAAAAATCTAAATCTAAGTAATAATAGAAATATAAATCTACTCTAGCCTACGATGATGAGCAACTGGTCCTAGTTTGCCATACACATCTTGGGCTTATATAATCATTACTAGGATTACCAAGTAACTTCACTATTGAACAAATCAAGTGAAATCATTACTGGATTACCAACCGATTACACGTAACACTTAAAACCAATTGTACTCATTCCACCTTACTAATAAGTGTGAAAAGTAAAGTACTTTGAAAATGTAAGGAGCTAAGCTAAAGTAAACATGAAAATAAAACTAAGTAAAAAATTAGCTAAGTAAAATAAAAGAACTAAATGGATGCTACAATGATGAAAAACAATATCGATCTTTATTGCTGGACATAAACTATGCCTAAGTACAATCCACTTAAATAAAGACTCTATTTAACTACTCAACACCACACTGCAAGCATTTGTTAGAGATGTGAAGACAAAATCTATAGTTAACTTGTGTTGAACTTCATTTTTTGTCTTGTTTAGTTCTAGAATTTTCTAAAATATAAAAAGAAGAGTTAAGATATCTAAAACTTGTTGTAAAAGAAAAAGTGAAAACAATGTCAAAATTAATTATTAGTTGTTTCCATTATTTTAACCCTACAACTGGCTATTTAAATCCATCATAGGTTGATTATGATAAGTGAGTTGAGAGTGTGTGGTCTCTCGTGTAAGGGTTGTTGTGTAGAAACAACTAACTTGTGATCTTTGTAAACATATCCTTGTAGTTTTGAAGATGTTATAAAAGTTGTGAAGTTGCTTTCCTATTTCTCTCTCACTCCATTCTGCAAGTTTTATTTTTCTGTTGTGTTATTTTTGTGCTAGTAATATCTGCTAATCAAGAGTTTTGCACAATGTGTAATTAGTTAACAAATGGTATCAAAGTAAAGTTAAGCAAGGTTAAGTTGTGCAATGTTTGTTATTGGTGGAGCACAAAAGGTATTCCAAGGTGGATTATTTGTAGATTATTTTTTCTATTTCAGATTATTTCAATGGGATTTGTGTGTACAAGATAGTAAAAATGTCTTGTTTTTGTTCTCATTGATGGATGAAACAAATTAAAAAGAAAAGAGATTAAGATGTTGGCACCTCATGAGATTGGACATGTGAAAAGGGATTGCTTTAATTTGAGACATGATGATGTTGTCTTTTAGATTTGTTGTTGTTGAAGAGACATTTTATTATTATGTTAAGAGTCTGCAAGTCTCTTTTGTTTTGTTCAAGTTTTGTGTTAGCATGTGTTATGGGCTTTTGGGAAAGTATTTGGTAATGTTAGTGTAATGCTATCTCATGTTGTTTTGACTTAAGGAGGCCTCGTCCGTTGGGATGTTTTATGCAAAGATGCTCCTCAAATAGTTGTGTGTGTACCTGCGATTTTTCTGCATGTTGTGGAAGGCATGGCATATTGATTGATAAAATTTTTTCAACTTGTTTTTTATTAATCTCAGCGATTTTCTTTTTCAAGTGGAAGATTGTTAGAGATGTGAAAACAAAATTTATAGTTAACTTATGTTGAAGTTCACTTTTGTCTTAGTTAGTTTTAGAATTTTCTAAAATATGAAAAGAAGAGTTAAGATATCTAAAACCTGTTGTAAAAGAAAAAGTGAAGACATGTCTGAATTAATTATTAGTTATTTCCATTATTTTAACCCTGGATCTGGTTATTAAAATCCATTTTGGGTTGGTTATGATGAGTGAGTTGAGAGTGTGTGGTCTCTCGTGTAAGGGTTGTTGTGTGGGAACAACTGACTTGTGATCTTTGTAACATCTCTAGGTATCTGTAGTTTTGAACATGTTATAAAAGTTGCAAAGTTGTTTTCCTATTTATCTCCCTTGTTTCTCTTTCACTCCATTTTGCAAATTTTATTTCCCTATTAGTGTGTTATTTTTGTGTTGTAATATTTGCAAATAACGATTTTTGCACAATGCGTAATTAGTTAACAGCATTCACTCTATTACTAACCACGAAAACAAACTGCAAGAGTTTAGCTAAGGGTGTAATAAAATTATTATTGCTAATGCGACCAAGTGTTGGTATTTATAGGGCCACACAGCTCCCAATACATTGTATAAACAATGATATAGGATGAGCTATGATACCGTAGCTACAAGATGAAAAAAAAATAGTTTTATCACCAATCTTCTAAAGACCACCAATGTATTGGCAAAACCCCTCTTTGGTTTTCTCATTCAACTTAGCATGGGGAGATAGCCGATAAAATTTCCTGTAGGTAACCCTACTTTTTTCCCTCGATTTCAACTCTTACAATTTCATGTACAAATTTTGGTGGTAATGCAAAGAAAGAAACTTGCTCTTTAGTTTCTATACAAACTATATCCATGTTTTAATTTTCTTTATTTCCCTTTAACCCTTGTTTCATTAGTACTTGCCTAGCCCACTATGTAACGACAAGCCTAGTTTACTTGGTAACTACAATTTTCTTCTTTTTTGTTTCCTCTCTCTTTTAATTTAAAATATGACTCCAACTATCTAATCCAATCGAAGAAAGAATTCAGATTTAAATTACCAATAAAGCAAGGTATATCAATATTTGTCTGCTTTTCCACTTAAGATAAGGTTAGCAAGATTTTCTCCTCTTTCTTCTTCAATGACTACTAAAGTACTATCTTATTGCAATTGTTGGTTTGCCCATGGACTAACCTCCTTTGCACTCACAATTTTAGGGAATTCATTGTTCTCATCATGGCTAACAACTACCATTGGGACTCATAATGTTATGTAGTCTCTATGGCCTCCATCAAAGGTTGCAAACTCCTAAGAATGTTTACAGCCCTAATCAAATCAATTAGCATCATTTTTGAAGTTTATCCATGATGACATGAACATTTAGCTTTTCTTTGGGTAATGTAAAGCATCTTCACTCCTTCTCAAAGACTTAAAACTTTTGATTTACTCTCCTCAACTTTTCTAATGCGTGGAATGTAAATCCTAGTTTGCTGGATACAATGGACGTGCTGCTATGAAAGGAAAAATACACAATCAAAAATTTACTCCCCTCAAGTTTTCTAATGCGTGGTAAATTCCGGTCCGCGTGGAATGTTGTTACCGCATGCCTGCGTGTGTGGAATCTTCTCGCTGCGTACAATGGACGTTTTCTATGAAAGGAAAACACAGAAACCAAACTTTACTTGCCTCAACTTTTCTAATGCGTGAAATGTGGTTTCTATTTTCCACGAAATCCACTGCAATCCAAAATTGACTACTCTGACTCTTGCTGCAGACCGTAGTGTGAAATTTCACGCAATGTACCGTGTCCCAACAAAAAGTGATTCGAATTTATTCATTTGTAAATCTGTCCGTGTTGACGATCGGTCCGGCTTTGGAAAAAAAAGAATAAAAAAATAGTGCAGACATTATTGCTTTATAAGCACGCTCATATTCTAAAGTCATAAATGTCAAATCAAAATACTGTTACAAAGCACCTAAATTCCAGTGTGCCAAGATTTTTTTCCACAATCTCTGTAGACTCTGCAGGCATGCAATGAAATGATTACTTTTTTCCAGTCTTGCATTTAATAGTTGTTATTGTTTTCATTTATCTAGCTCACACATATCCATCCTTGAATCTTGCATTGGCTCTACCACAAGCGATTATATATATGCTTTATAATCAGTAATTCAGAAGCAGCAGAAATGGCAGTCTCAGATGTTATGGAAATGGCAGTGCAGCAGCAATACAAATTGTGTTCAGTGATGGTGCTTTTGCTTTTATATGCTTTTGTGGGAGTTAGCCATGCTTCAGCTTTGGAAGGGGATGTGAATGCTCTGCTCAAATTCAAGGCTGGTATCAAGAAAGATCCCTTGACCATGCTTTCCAATTGGAGTCGCCACAATTCACATGGAATTTGCGTTGATTGGGCTGGAGTTCAGTGCTCCTCCTCCTCATCATCATCATCTTCTGCTTCTCGGCATCCAGATCTACGCAGGGTGGTATCCTTGGATATGAGTGGGTTCGAATTATCAGGGGTGCTCTCCCAATTCATATTCAATCTCACATCTCTGTCTTATTTGGATCTCTCTTACAATGATTTGTCTGGACCCATTCCTGCAAACATTGGTCAACTCAGCCACCTGCAACATTTCTTTTGTTCCACTTCATTTGAAGTCTCTATTCTTGAAGCTTTCAAAAATTGCTCCTCTCTTCAAACATTGGATGTACAGCTGTATGGGGATCAGCCTTCAATTATACCTCCTTGGTTGGGAAATTTGAAGCATCTTCAGGTACTGTATCTCTATATCTCCAATTTCAAAGGAGCAATTCCAGGAGAACTAAGAAATGCAACCAAGCTGCAACAGCTGAGTTTGAATTTGTATGGCAATGGTTGGAGCACCCCCATACCGTTGTGGCTTGGAGATATGTTCCATCTTCAGCAGCTGGAATTGGTAGGAACAAATTTCAGCGGCGGCATCCCATCCGTGTTAGGAAATCTCACTAATCTGTTCGACTTATCTTTGTTCCTGCCGACTCAAAGTATTCCACTGGAGCTTGGTAATTTGAAGCGGTTGCAATCTCTTGAGTTGCAACTCGACCGTGGGAGCGGTCCGATTCCTTCTTGGTTTCAAAACTTCTCACAGCTCCAGAATCTAATATTGGGGGGGAATTACTTCACTGGGGCAATTCCAAAACAGTTGAGCAATCTAGGCAAACTCACCAGGCTAGAGTTGCACGGAGATAGGCTAACTGGAAGAATTCCAGAGGAATTAGGTGATTTAACTCAATTACAATCTCTTGACTTCACAACCGCTAATGCCAGTGGATGGATTCTCTCCTCGCTTTGTAATTTGAGGCAGTTGCAGGATCTTGAGGTGCAAGTAGACGGTGGAAATGGTCCAATTCCCTCTTGCTTTCAAAATATCTCACGCCTCCAAAGCCTATCTTTGGTGGGGGATTATTTCTCCGGAGCAATTCCAAAAGAGCTGGGGAAGCTCGGCACACTCACCTACCTCGAGTTGTGGTGCGATAGTTTAAGTGGAAGCATTCCAGAGGAGATTGGTAATTTAAGTCAATTACAATATCTTGACTTTGATACCAATAAAGATAAGGGATGGATTCCCTCTTCGCTGGGAAATCTCGGCAGACTCACAGAATTGTACATGGTAGCTGAAGGGCTTATTGGAAGGATTCCAAATGAGGTTGGTAACCTCAGCATGTTGCAATCTCTTCAATTCAGTTTTGATGGTGGAAGAGGTCCAATTCCTTCTTCCTTGGGTAGACTGTCACGTCTGGCGGTGCTGTGGTTATCAGGAGACTATTTCATAGGTGCAATTCCTAGGGAGTTGGGAAATCTCAGCAGACTTGTTGAATTGTCCTTAGTCGCAGACAATTTGAGTGGAAGTATTCCGTTTGAATTGGGAAAGTTAAAGCAGCTCATCAGCTTGGACGTAAAAGTAAATTCCATCAGAAACGGTATTCCTTCAGAGTTGTGCCAGCTGAAATGTCTGGAATACTTAAGTCTGCAGAGTGTCTTCCAAGCTGCAAAACCAGAAGAATTGCTTTTATCCAGCAATAAAATCCCAAAATGTATAGGAAATCTCAGCAATCTGGTCTTCCTTTCCGTGCAGTCTGAAGCATCATCACATAATTTAGAAACCCTACCAAGAGACCTGTGTGGCTTAAGACAGTTAAAATATCTATACTTGGAGGGTTTAAATCTTCATGGCAAGATACCAGAGTGGATTGGTGACATGAAACAACTAGCTTTGATAAGTTTAAAAAGAAATCAGTTGACTGGCCATATACCACAGAGCATTGGAAGACTGACAAATTTACAATATCTGGATGTTTCTGCAAACAAACTCACCGGCAGCATTCCCAGTGCACTAGGCCACTGCAAGGTACTTTCATTTTTGTATCTTGGAAATAATAGCTTCCAAGCTTCATCGTCTGTAAGATTTCCACCTTCTCTGCTTGTTTTATCTGCTTATATGAATAGTTTCTCTGGATCTATGTCATACTCTTTGATGAATTGTAATAATCTCAGAGTATTAGATTTTAGGAGAAATATGTTATCTGGCTTTCTCCCAAAGTATCTAAGGAGAATGCATAGCCTTAAAGTATTAGGTCTGGGCTATAACAGGTTTACAGGAACCATTCCTCCATGGGTAGTCAATTTTACAAACTTGCAGGTGTTGGACTTATCTAACAATAAATTTTATGGTCAACTACCGTCCCAGCTACAAATGCTTAAGCAGTTTCGAAGTTCACAGGCTAACAATGACGTTTCCATCCATATAGGTCCGTTCCGTCTCTTACGAGTAGTTTCATATCAGGATTTGTCAACAGAGGTTGTGTTTCTGTTTATAACGGAGAAAGGCCTGGAACTGGAACTCAATTATGAATTGTCAACAGAGGATGTGCAAGTGATGTTAACGGAGAAAGGCCTGGAACTTGATGATGTACCTGCAATTCCAGGTAACAATGTTATAGACTTTTCATGCAACAATCTCACAGGTGAGATTCCACCGAATATAGGAGATCTCACCACCTTGAGGTTGCTAAATTTATCCTATAACATGTTGACGGGCCACATACCGCCATCCATGGGAAAATTACAGTGTCTAGAAGCTCTAGATTTGAGGTACAATAAATTGTCCGGAGAAATTCCTAAGCAGTTGCAGTCCTTGTACTTCTTGGGTGTTTTGAATGTTTCACACAATAAGTTATGTGGAATAATTCCTATCAGTACCCAGTTCTCTACGTTCAATGAAACTTCCTTTGCAGAAAATGATTGCCTTTGTGGATTTCCCACCAGCATTCCATGTGATAAAGACAATGGAACAAATCTTACAGAAGCCAAGGTAGGAAACAAGACCAACCATGGATGGTGGGCATGGGTTGATAAACATGTGTCACTGTTAGCACTAGGATTGGGATTTGGGTTATCATTTGGGGCCACCATTGCTCTGTATTTTCTCTGGGAGCCCTTTCCTCGGTTCTTTGGAGCCTATCTTATTTGATTAATCAGTCTGCTCCACAAAGCTGTCAAGACCTAGTCTACTTTCCTTTTATAAAATCCCCAAGGTGTATGTTCCCGATTCTGAGTGTATTAATTTTCAGCATTTGGTCTAAATTTCCAGCAATATAATCAAGTCACTTCTGTTTCTTGCAGCTTTCAAATTGGTTCTGCAAAATATGTTTTCGATTTTGATCTGCAAAAAGATCGGCCTCCCTTGTATAATGTTTTTTTAATTCTTAAATTTAACCTGCCATGTTTTCATGTTTTCATTAAAATATATCAGTAACTGTGAAACAGAACAACCTTGTTTCTCATTGGACCATTTAATTTCACCAAATTCTTTGGATTGTCGGTGCTTGTTTCTGGACTTCACATGCATATTTTCCACCCAACTCGACTAGTCTATCATCTGTTTTCAAATCAGAACACCTGTGTATTTCCTTGCATAAGAGTATTATTCCACTGGATTTACCTTTTCCGTATTAATTATATAGTTAAAATTACAAGCTTTTGTCGCAAAATTGCAAAAATAAGAAGTTAAGTTTTGGTATTGCAAGGATGTCATCTGCCGTACGCATTTTGGCAATGAGGTGAGTGAATTCAAACTTAGGCATTTTGCTTTGTTGTTTGAGTATACCGGGCGTCGAACTTGGAAGAAGAGGGAGCTGTTTATTCTCATCAGATCTCCTTTGACCTTATAACTGTCATGTTAAATTTAAATGACATTTTTTCGTGTGTCGCCTCACTGCCTATTATATGTTTTCTAGCAGAGCAAAATAAAATTTTTACTTCTATTGTTCTGGCACATCGTAATAAAACTTATAATTTCTTTATATCAGTGGACAACTAAATGAAAATATAGTAATCAAAATAAGATAAGAGAAATCAATATTGAATGGAAAAGAAAACTATGAGGATTTATTTAAAACTATTCAACAGAAGCAAGAGCACAGTTGAAATTTGATATCGCGATCGGTTAAAATTTACTCCTTGATTCTAATCATATAGTTGAAATTTGAGATCACGACTGGTTAAAATTTACTCAATTCTATTTACATGTAAAATTAATAAATTAACTTTCATTAAGAACTATTTAAAGTGAAGGCAAAGTGCTTTGTTTTCAAGTAGCAGGAACTTAGTCAAGTTTGACTGCAGCCACACTACCACGACCTGTCCTGAGAAATTTTTTTTAACCTTCTGAGTTTCTTTTAAACAGTAACCTGATTTTGCCTAGTATTTTCCACTGCTTTTGATTTTTAATAGTTTGGATTTTCAATTATGCTCTTACTTCTATCCTCTAGTTTTATTATAAATCTTTATGGTTTTTCTTCTACCTACAACGTTGATTTCACTTTTAATTTTTTGAATTCTTTAATTTTTTCTAATTATACAATAACCACAAGTTTGAGAAAAACTTAAGATATATTTGGCTGTGCCAAAAAAATCTACAAAAGGAAAAACTCAAATTTTATTTGGCTGTGTCAGCAACCTGTTAACAGGAGTGCAGGGAGCACCCTGCAAATTATAATTGAAATTTGGCAACATAGTATTTACAACGGCAAAGGAGATCCAAACTGCAATAAACATCTCCAAAGAAAAGCATAGCATCGGCAATTGAATAATTGAATGAATCATTGCATCAGGTTGAGGATCTAGATCCATCTCGTTGAAAGATATATCAAGAATTGATTATTTGAAGGCTAATTTGATGGGGATAATTTGAGGTTTGAGGTGTGATTGACAAACATATAGTTAGGTAACAACTAATTTCTCAGTTTAAAACATGCTATCAACCTTTGTATTAAAAAATTATGACTAATAGAAGATTTTTCTCTCTTGCAAAATATTATTGCAGACTCCTATGATTATATTTTATAGGCTTAATTGCATACAACTCCAAAAGCTTTTCTATGCCCCTTTCATGCTGGGCAATCAACTTTACTTCCCTTACTTTTAAAGTCACAACAAATTCATTAAAGTGTCCAATTTCTTTCTTTCAACTTTATTGGATCTTGTTATTTTTATCGAAACAACAAATAACAATCCCTCTACAATTTCTATTTACGTGAAAATTTTGCAATATTGGTATTAAATTCAAGACTCGTTCTACAGTCCAAATGCCCAATGAAACTCATACATGGAAAGCAAACAGAGATTTATGTTTATATTTAATTATTTATATATAAACATACTTTCAAACAGGATTCAAGCGAAAACGGTTTTTAAGACTGTAATATAATAAAAATCATACTAATATAAAAAAAAATCGTTCATATGCATATCGAAAATGAAATCAGGCTAGTATATAGAATGCGGATTTTGAAGCCATGGTGAGGCTGCTGGGCTATTCTGAGGATGGAAAAGAAGGGCCGAAAAACAAGATCAATATTTGATTACTATCAAGAACCCCAAAAATCAAGATGTGTAGCAATTAAAGCTTGACTTGTAACATCTGAGCTGCTTCCTGATCCACAAACAGCCTCTGTTCATCTAAACCCAGACATGTCCAGGCACCAGTGGGTGACCCTGTGAGATTGTTAATATTGCCTTCCCAATGGCATTGATGAGGTTGGATCATATATCAGTAGAAAACAAATTCAGCCCTCTTCTACGACCCTGCAAATCATGGCGTCTGCACTTCTCACAAAAGACCCGTCAGAAAACCTGCATCTTCAGCCACAAATCTCCGCCAAATGTGGCATCAAAATAAGACGGAATGAGGAAGAGAACCTCCAAAAGCCAAATTTACAAGCTGTAAATGCCTTGGCTTCATTCCGTTCTGGTTTTTATCAATGACGAATTATAATATGTGCAGTGTCCGCTAACAGCCTAACACAGCAGTTGCCCATTTGGCTCCTGTGTGAAAGCCATTAATGTTGATGCTATGATTCACATATACAAATATTGACGATGAACTAGAATTGTTAAATACATATTCAATATCAAAACATTTAAACTAAACATAAAAAGAAAAGGAAACATAATGAATAGGGGATGTTACATAGGGAAACATCTTTACAAACAATTGATCCCACACAAAGGAGAAATACAATTTGGAGATCTACCAGCCACCAAGAATCAACTGAAAATGGGAGCAAATAAGAGTGGTAGAAAATCAAACAAAGCAGAAAACACCCAAAATTCTTCTTGTGAGGAGACTTGTGTTGAGGAAGATTGCTGGAACTCATGTATTGCAACAGATTAATCAACTGATTAGTATCCAACTTGAACTTTGAGACATGAGATATGATTTGAAAGTGAATAAGGTGGAGGATCTATGATTTCTCCATAATAGTAAGATTCATTGTGTGACTTCCCCATTCAAATGGATCCATTTTACCATGGCTTTGTAATAAATGATATCATTATTGTAATAAAATTTGAAAAGACAAGTAATTACTTAAAAGGACAAGATGTAATGAGACCCAAAGCCGTACTTTGTAATAATTGGCATCTTTTGTGGAGTGACTTTTAGGGGGTTGGCCTAAGGTATTTGTACCCACAAATTAAAGAACGTGTCAATATGGAGTTACAGAGTCACTAAAGTAAAGGCGAGTAAAGAGTGTCAAGTAAAGTGGAACAAGAAAGTGACTAGCCATCCCTTTTGTTTAGTTACAAATCTAACCATGGTGGAAGTGTTGGATTGCCTCTAAGATATAGATGCTGAAGAATTAATAAAGCATTCTTTTCATATCTTTTTGCATTTTCCTAGTTACATTCTTCATGCATAATATCGAATATTACATATATTTGACATTTGTTATGATATCTAAGAATGAGATGTCACAATTGGTATTAAAGTAAATCATGACCCACGAGCCAATAAGAATCAAGGGCCAACTACAATCTAAGATGAACCATGAGTCACAAATTAAGGAGAATCACAAACCATCGCCAGATGTGCATCATGTCCATGTAACCAAAAAGGTTCCTTTCGAGCAACTTTCATGGATGAACCATAGAAGCTCCCATGTCATTTATGTGTCAGCCAAGTAATGCCAAATTAGCAAAATATGTCATTTTAGTCTTCCAAAACTATAAAAATTAAACTTTGTACTTTTCCGCCAAAGGCATAGCAAAATATGTCATTTTAGTCTTCCAAAACTATAAAAATTAAACTTTGTACTTTTCCGCCAAAGGCATGTCCAATGTGTAGGACTCTTCGAGACGCACTACAATTCTAACACTATAAATTTCATCTTAAACAAAGTTACACTTTTGGAGATATAGCCATTAGGAGTTTCTCATAGAGAGTGCATTAAATAAAATTAAAATGTAAAAAAAATTAATGTTTTAAATTGAAATTAATTTTAAAAATTAAAACAAGGTGTCAAACCCATGACCTACAAGTACCAAGCCCAAAATTCAACCCTTATTCCACTAGCAACCAACCCAACTTGCTTAGGTGTGCTTAATCAACTAATGCAATTCATATATATATGTTAAAATATAAAAACTTTTAACACTTAAAAAGACCTTAGGGATTTCGGCCACCGTGCAGCATGGTACAACCCAAATGCTGCAAAGTGCAACGCAGCCACGCCACGAGATAGTAAGGCCACGCCAAGCCCAACCGTGGAGCATCGCAACAAGGCTTGAGCGCCACACATGGCAGCTAGCCCAGGCCGCATCCAAAGCCGCACAACACAAGTCTTTTGGCGAGCTATCAGCACCAGTAGCTATAGCTAAAACGTGTCATCCTCCTCCATCCCTGCCAGTCCCACTCCCGTCTCCCGTCTTTGGTCATCAGTGACCAAGCACCGCGTGTGCCCTCCTATGCCATTGTGGCTGTCCCTGCTTACTCTGACAGCACCCATGGCCCCTGCAGTTTGGTGCCGTGCCTAGCAGCTACACAACCCATGTCTGCATACACCGTGAACACCATAGGCCCCTGCTCCCCAATGCTCAAGATTACCGCAACTCCCTGTCGGCTAGCAACGAAAATGGCCGTAGGCCCCTGCTAGCTAGTGGTTGTCTGCACCATAGGTCATGACCGTCTATTGGGAAAAAATCTGGCAACGGATGGGAAAAAAAGGTCTGATTGCAAAAAGTGGTTCATCCATAGAAAAATTTTGAATTTAAAAATCAAAATTTAAATTATCAATTATGGTCAAATTGATAGGTTGGCAGTGCGAGAATTGAGAATTCTATAATTAAGCATACTAGTCTTAGAGTAGTATTGGGATGAGTGACCTCTTGAGAAGTCTTAAAATTCATGCCCAAATGCTCAACTTAGAAAGCCCATAACGTTTGATCTTGAAAGCCTTTTTTAATGAACAAAGAGTTAGTTCTAGCAAATTTCACCTTTTCAAATATAATGGTGAAGTCAAGTCTATCCCATGTAGCTCTAAAACTTGGTTTTTAATCTTTGCCCTTAAATCGTGCTCGAAGAGCCTCAGTTGTTAGATTTAGCATAACTCATGCATTTTATGTTCATTTTTAACATATGAATAGTTGTTTCTAACATCTTTCAACCTTTTGAATCCAATGGTGATATCCAACTAGTTATTTGAGAAAGTAATAATTAGACAATAATTCACATCGTGCCTTATTAGGCCCATAAACTAGATCAACTAACTTGATCTAGCAATCTAATGGTTAAGACTAAAGAATCTAATATTTTTGGCTATCTTAGACATTTGGATTAAGTGGTTAGGTTATGCTATAATTAGACTTAGCCCACTAACCTCTATTGTGTCATTAATAACATTGCCAAAGTTCGTGTCCTAAGGGAAATAGAAAGGTCATTGAGAGTGTAGAAAATGTTTGTTGGCCCAACAAATCAAGCAGTTAGAGAAGCAATTGGAAAACTAGGAAACGACAAGAAAGATTTATACCAATCTAGCCTGCAACCAAATCATTTGACAACAAACATCAACCATCATGAAAATTTATAACCTTGTCCTGACAAGGTATATGATACATGTGAGAAGAAATGAACCAAGAGCAAATCCAAGTATAAGCATGAAGGTCATAACATACAATGTTTTTGCAAGGTCCCAAACCAATGAAAGATGGCACCTACGATGTTCACCTTGGGCCTTAGACTAGCATGAGCGTCGATACCCATGTATATTTAGACTATCATGAGGAAGAAAGAATGATCAAGATTCCAAAGAAGTCACATAGCCTTAGCATTAGTACTTAAAATGCAATCATCAGGAAGATGTGTATGTATGGTCAACACACCTTTAATCATTAATGCAACATATCTAGATGTTAGACTTTGTCATGTATTTTACTTGATTAACCGAATCAAGAAAAGTTTAAAGTATAAGCTATTCCTAAATAGTATCATTCACCTATGTGAAGACTTTAATTCAAAAGCTATTAATGGAGTTCATCAAATCTAAAAATATGAAAGAGTGAAAGAGCCTTTGAAAGAGGAACCTAATTTGAAGAAGATGTTTCCATTAGTTCATCATATCATTTCATTGGCCAATGCATACTCTGCCTATTTCAAATCCTCAGTAGATAAGTCAAATTGCAGAATACAAGAACAAATAATGCTAATGGATCATATTCATCAAGAACCACAATTCACCAATTATGTTATCATGATTACTGAAGATGAGTTAACATCTTTCTTTATTGAGACTTTAGATTACATTTAGTATGATACCCAATTCTTCCAAGTTACTAAGCTATTAGAGTTAATTCCTAAGGAAGAAGTTGAGGAGCAAGATTGAGTCCTACCATCCCAAACTAGCCCATTCAACTATATTGTCCTTATTGCAGAAGTACAACTACATTTCTTGATCCCAAAGATTGATAAAAATTAGGGAGTTTCTTAACTTTACTTCTACTTCGTATTTCTTATTTTTCTTTCTCTTTATTTATTTAATTTATATGTCTAATTTAGGCAATTAAAATATTTTGGTAATACAAGTGGGAAAAGGATTTGTTCTACCTTCACTTAGATAACCAGATATGTGTTACACTTTGTGTAAAGTTAGTTAGGATTGGTGATTAGTGGTTGGTAGACCTTTAATTCACCTATTTTCATGACCTAAAGATTAAGACGAGTTGTTGAAATAATATAATTTATTTTCCTCAAATATTTTTTTGATTTATATTTCATTTGCAGAATGAGCATAAGGACTTTAAAATATTCAACCCCATTTTAAAAGGAGAAAGTAAAGCATTAGAGCATTGGAGCATAAAGGGAATATTAGAGCATATAGAAATGTCATCAACATGGATATTGATGAATCATGGTTTCTCAGGTGCGGTTATCAAACCCCTGTTATCAAGTACAAGATATCAGGTCTAATGAGTTCCGATATCGGGTACACGATATTGCGGCCTGACAAGTGATATCGGATACACGATATCGCTGTTCCCGTGTGAGCCTATAAATACACAATTGGGCGCACGGGAAAGTAATAGGAAGTTAGTGTTAGAGTAGGATCCTTTTGTCAGTTTTTCCTCTCAAACCTTTCCCTAGTGCATGCCCATAGTGTGATGATTGTAATTGTATGAAACCTTTATTCGAGTGTGACGTATTTGGACACGCACATGACTGGTAATAAAGATTGAGATTACTTCATCATTGCAACATTCACTTAATTTTAATTGTTATTTATTGCTTTCGTAATTAATATTTCTCTACCCTCATCTCCTATCCTTGAAATGAGGACAACTTAATCACGAGCATTTATGGATGGGCTAGTTTTTATCAATCTTTCCCATGGGTGTCTTTCCCTTTATCTTTTTATCTTTTTATGAGTAATCTTTTTATCCATAGGCTCCTCCATAGGTGTCTTTCCCTTTATCTTTTTATGATTAATCTCATCCATGAATAAAATGCTCATGTGGATCGTTGGTTGAGGTGTTGTTCTATGCTATCAAGTCTCGGTGATCAATTATTTGGATAGTGAGCCCATTACACCCACTCATCCATTCTACAAATAAGAGGTTCTGTTCGGGGGTACAGTGATATTCTTGACATTCTTGAAACTTAAAAATTAATTTTGTGTTCATTGTACCCAGAATGAAGAAGGATGGACCAAGAGGGAATGATTAGGGTGTGACATCAAGCGGACTTGCGGATTCTCTTTGGTGACGTCTGTGGGAGTTATCATGCAACGTGGCTGTACTAAGATCCTTGTAGATCTAATGAAAAATGGGAGTAAGAGTAATAAAAAGGGCACTCAAAAATCAAATACTGTTCTAGGGGGTCCCACTGGAAAGACATGCACCCATGCTTGAAGGTTGGCAGCTCCTCTGGATTCAATATTCAAAAAAAAAAAAGCAAAAGAAAAGAGAAGTGTCACAAAACAAAAATCACTCCTCCCTTGAACAAAACGCTAAGTGATTGTACGCCTTGTTGTTATGGTACTCTCATAGCTGCTCATCATGGGATGAAACATTGCGATGTCACTGATTGGAAGGATGGACTTGGTCATGATCTTGGAACGACGAGTTAATGACATGTTAATCATGCTTTACACGTAGGATTCATTGTGCCTTGAGTTAGTTACCTCATGTCCCAATCTCTGCAATCCCTTCTCTGATTCATTCCATCTCGCTGTTTATGTAATTGTGACTTGTATCTTGTATAGCATTGAATTCATACCTCATCATGGTGGTATTTACATGTGTGTGTTTTGTGGAGTTAGTGTGGATTACATTTAACCCTTGTAGTGCCCACAGACACTTTAAGTGTGGTTACACAAGGGCATTATAGGTTGGAACCTGCTTTGGGGAGGACCCACTTATGTAATTTTTGTTGTAATCTTCACTTAGGACATAGCTCACACACACAATTTCTTACCCTTAGCCTAATTTTTCAATTGATATTCGTTCCCTTATTACTATCCCTCTGATTCAACGTTCCTATGAATCATCACATGGCCTTTTTCTCTACCATCCGAGGTCCTTATTGATAAATTTCACACCATCATAATTTTTGTGCCTTCAGAACCAGTTGAATTACCGTGGAACCCTATAACAATCGTCCAGATGTCCTTAGTTTACATCGTTTAATTTCAAAAGAAATATTAAAAATTCAGTACATTCTCTAAGTGCCCTAACTTTGACGAAAATCTGTATACGTGACCTCCCCGCAATACTTACAATCATTTTCCACTATTCACGCGGGGGAGATTTTCAATTTTTTCTCTCTCTACGACTTGCGATTATGAGACCCTTGCTTTTATACCTATATCTCGCTCGCTGGTACTTCGATTTTCATTCTGTCTAAACCTACTTGAACCCGGAGTGTTCAGCTTAGTCGTGGGGGAGGGGCACTCACCGAATAGCACATAACTTTTTTGAAATTTTTTGAAACTCATCATTTCCCAAAGGACATATTTAAGGGTAATTAGTTCTAAAATTAAGAATAAAATGTGTCAAAAACAATTTCATCCCCTTAGCTATACCAGAAAATTAAATTTGGAAACCACCTAAGCAAAGAGGACTCAACACTATAATCTTTTGGGGACATGTTCATCCAATAATTAACATCACATGGAAATAAAGTAAATCTATTAAGGCAAGCAGTAAGGTATAACCTAACTTTGATAACAACCTTACTAACAATTGGTCCCATGTGATTGCAGATGGTCCCGAAACGCGGACAACAAGAAGGTCCTGCTCAAAGTGCGATCGAACAGAGAGGTGGAAGACAAGACCCTACCAAACAACAGGCAGAACAGGAGGAATAATCATTCAGCGTTCATCAAGAAGATCCTCCTACTGTACGGTCCAGGTAGGCAAAAGCAGGAGATACCCTCTCTAAAAGCGATGCCTGGTACTTAGGGGAAACGTACCAATTTTTGCACAATAAAGAAGAAGGCACCATGGTTGACATTTGTGGTGTGACTATTGATTTCTCTGTTCAAGCTATTTCATAAGTATTAAACCTTCTGAATACAGGGCCAAAGGTTTCTCAGAACCAACTGAATACTTTCAGAACTAAGCCACTTCATAAACTGTTGACAGAGAATAAAAAGGTGGTAGAAGAAAAGGAGATAACTGTTTGGAATGCCTCCACATCACAGGCACAAATCCATGTGCATCTTAAGGCACTCAAGGCCTTAGAAAAGGAGAACAAGCAGTTGGTTGTAAATAACTTTTGGTTGACCACAGTAGAGAAGCAAAAGAATGTTCTCGATGAACACTTTCATCAACTACGAGAACAATTCATTCGGGTCAACTGAGATGTAAGCCGTTTAGCCAAAGAAAACCAAATCCTCTCAATGGAGGAGGTACACGCTATTCGCCAAAAATCAGCAATTAAGATAGGCATGTGGCAGAATAAGGCTAAACGACATGAGAAGCTAAAGGAGCACTTTTGAGATTAGGTGGGGATGTACAAACAAATCTTGGAGAAGGAGATCCATATGGCCAAGGCTCAAATCAATACTATCAGTGCTCAACACACTAATTGGAGGGCCATATTGGACACCTACACCTTTGTCTACCAAGCGGAAGTTAAGAACTAGGACCTACATATCTAAGACTTGACAGAGTACATGCAGTTGGCAAACCTCAGATATGCCAACCTTTCCATGTTAACAGCAAGGCGCCTAAGAATAGAGCTCAAAAAATAGGTAGCTTCCACCCATATTAAATATGAAGCAGAATTTGCAGAACACAAGAAGCTGACAAAAAATCTAGACGTTGCAAATTCTGAACTTGTGATGGTAAAAGCAAGCTACCAAGGACAGAAAGATGTTGCAACCGACTTGGCTCAACGGCTAACAAATCTTCACAAATACAAAGACAAAGCTAGAGCCTATGAGGAGGAACGACGGGTGTTCGCGGTGTGGTATGTTAAAGCCAACCAAATGTTCCCGCAACTACCCTGTCTGTGGAAGGTGCCGACTCCATCAAACATTGAAACATTAGCATGGATGGCATAAGACCCTTGGACCGAAGAGGAGAAACTCCAGGCCATACTTCAATGCCATCAAATCCCAAGACCTGGAGTGCAAGAAAAGGGAAAGACACCTATGGAGGAGCCAC
>MNCI01009030.1:49804-88318 GCA_015680685.1 Gnetum montanum | reverse complement strand
AGGTCCAAGATGTGTATGGATGATTAAGGAATGGATACTCATCGCACTTATTCTAGCTTAGACTCATTTCCTATTACTCATTAGTTTAATCAATATTATTCTCCATTAGTTTAGGATCACATCATATGTCTCACTCTGGACTAAACCATACATGACAAAGCAAATACTAGTCCAGGTGGGAAGACAGCGAACTGCCATCAACGTGTAATGATCTAGATACCACAACTAGCCTATCTGCAGAGTTCAACCGGATTGCGCGTGAACGCTTGTATTCGTATGGTTGGGCGTAGGGATACTTAGCTGCTCATCAGTAACCTGGTAGCATACCTAGGACATGCAGTTGGTAATCCCAATGGTAGTGGTACATGAGGTCCAAGATGTATATGGATGATTAAGGAATGGATACTCATCGCACTTAGGCTAGCTTAAATTCTCTCCTCCTATTTCCTCATAGTTAGATTCTCTCTCTCTCTCCTCAGTTCAATTAAAGTTATTTTCCATTGCCTCTAAGAGTAGCACTAGTTTAGAAACACATCATACACCTCACTCTAGACTAAGCCATATGTGACAACATAAATACTAGTCCAAGTGGGAAGACAGCAAACTGTGATCAACGAGTAACTATCTGAATACCACAACTAGCCCATCTGTGGATGCGGAGTTTGACCGAATCATGCATGAACGCTCATATTCGTATGGTTGAGTGTAGGGGTACCTCGCCACTCATCAGATATGTTTGAGGATGAATGAAAACTAAGTGAGGTAGTTTGTGATATCCCCATTCCTAATTGGAGTTGTTCTGTAGCAAAGATGGTGTCATTTTGTAATAAATGATGTATTTATTGTAATAAGACCCAAAAGGACAAGTTGTAACAAGACCTAAAAGGGCACGTTGTAATAGTGGGCATGTCTTGTGAGGTGATCTTTGGGAAATTGACCTAAGGTATTTATACTTTCAAATTAGAGGTCATGCCAACATAGAGTTGTGGAGCCAACAGAGGCAAGTTACAAGTGCCAAGCAAAGTTACAAGTTAAAATTCTTTCCCTCGAGTGCCTACAGCAGGAGTCATTGAGTGTACAAATCTTTATTCGAGCATTGTTGTACATGAGCATAACAATGTGTGCGACAATAAAAATGAGCTTTTTGATAAACTTTGTAGCACTTTGGATATATTAGCTATTTTATTTAGGCATTTACTATTTTCAATTATTTATTAAATGCTTTCAATTAGTTATTAAATATTTCCTAGTTATTACGTTAATGAGTTAATTGAGTGAGATAGATTACACACATAAGTACAACCGCTTCAAGCGTAACATGTATTCACTTGGTAATCTCAGTAGCGTTATTGCCTAATATGCCTAGTAGCGTAGCGCTTGGTCACCCAGCAATGGATATGTGGGTTCAAGATGTGTACGAAAAGTGGGATTGGATGATTATGTTAGAATTAGTTAAATGCTAGTTAATTAGTTAATTTAGATTAGTTAATCAAATTCCTTTTATCTACATTTGAGGACTAACTTATAAAACACAAAATGATAAAAATCAAATGCCTCAATTACACTTAACCATACCAACGAACATCATAAGTGTAATTGGAAAGACAATGATTGACCTTAAGGCAAGACTTACTTCCTAAAGGACTAGTGCACAAGAAACGATAAAGTCTACGGAGTTCGACCGGATCACACGTGAACATTTTGTGATTCATATGGTTGGGCATAGGGGTACCTCGTCACTCATCATTGGCTCCACTACCAGGGACTTTGTTTGTGGAACATGCACTATTTAGGTTTAAGTGAATATCATTAATATCGTTGTATGAACCTCAAGGTCAATCTCATTCCCACTATACATAGAGTTATAAAAGCACACTAATAATTTTATTTGGTTTTGCAAAATGTCTTCTTCTCGCAAGCACGAAGATACCAAACCACTGGTTCCACAACAATGCAAAATGGTATACACTCATCCAAATGAGTTTGTGCTAAATTTCACCTTCATCCTACATCAAGATGAATAGATGAGATGGTGTGATATGAAGGGCAACATCATCTTGCCCCCTGATCGATTTATGCCTGGGATGCTATTTAAAACTCTTAAGAAGTTGGGAATCTCAGATCTTCATGAAGAATACGTTGTGGATGGATATGAAACTCAAAATTACTATCCCACTAAAACACAATGCAAGCAAGATCAACGTCAAGAGAAACTCCATGAAGATACAAAGGGGAAACATTACACCAATCCTTTATTCCTACTAACTCAAGATAACATTAAGGATCCTCCTACTGAAGATTCTCAATATGAAGATTCTCCACCCCTTGATACCAGTGACGAGGGTGTGAATCTAAACCTATGATCCACTATCCATAAATTAGGTTTAGGAAAAAGTAACAACCAAGTTAGGGACTCAAGTAAACATTGCAACAACAAGGGATTTAAGAATGGAGATCGTAATAAACATAAGAGTGGTGGTGGACACTGTGGTGGCGATGGTGGTCCACCTTCCTCTTCATCCTCTTCATCCAATTCTGAACATTCCTCTTCATCTGACAGTTCTCATAGAAGCCATCATTGAAACAACCATGATGAAGGTGATTACCGAGATAACAATGACCATGAAGGCCATCAAAATCGAAGGGGTGGCTGAAACCATCATTGGCGTCATCAATGCAGTGATGTTGATGAACCTCTATTAGCAACTCAAGTATGCTCAAAATTGTGGAGGTAGTAAAAATCCCAACCAAGTATTTGAAGGATAGTCAGATCAAGTGCCTAGACATGAACAATATTCCAAGATTTGAAGGGGAATACAACTCTGATCCGCAAACACATCTGCAAGCTTTTCAAGATGCTTGTGCCTTACAAAACATAGAGAATGAGTGGCAGAAACTCAAACTTTTCCCAAGGACACTCATCAAGGAAGCTGAAAGTTGGTATCGGTCCTTAGAGCCAGAATCTATCCACAAATGGAGTACTATGTTAGAACTATTCAATAAAAAATATTAGACATACTTCAAAGTGTCTAATCTGATAAGGCAAATCCAAGGCTAGAAACAGGGAGCGCATGAACCCTTGGATGCTACCATGGATCGATATTATTCACTCTTACACCAATACCCTACCCACAGTTATTCTTAGAGGGAATAACTTCATCACATCATAGATGGGCTTAGAGCAGAAACTAGAAGAACCCTTCTAATGTATGCCTATGGAAGATTGTCTGAACTAATAGCCCATCAAATCCAAAGGCTAATTGAGTAGGTAGCAAAAGAAGAAGATGAGCTATGAAAGAGGGAAACTTCTAAAGAGTATAATAGGGACCCATCCATCAAAAAACGAGAAGTTTGATTTTGTAATGAGGAGGAATCACCACTTGATGAAGTGATGAATAGAAAGACCTTACCTATTCAAAAATCTATTTCTGACATTTTGGCCAAGGTTGACAAGTTATGGGATTCTTTGGATGAAAATTTTCAAACTACTTTGAAGATTGCTGAGGAATCCAAGAAGCAAAATTGTAGGAGGCGAAAAGAAGCTGAACATGCCTACCAAAGAGGTAAGGTCAAAGCTACTACGATAGAGGAAGTTATGGAGTCTAACTCTAACGATGAAACTAAATGTGACATTTGTCAATATGAACATCCCAAGGGATGTTTCCCTATGATGTTACACTTACAAGAGTCTAGAGTGAACACATGGAATCCTCGCCTAGCACATAGGTAAGCTCCTAAATGATTGCCTTGCCCTTAAGGCAGCCCAAGGGAATTCCACCAGCAACAACAAGCTTACTACCCAAGTGGAACTCCTCCACAACCTTATGAACAATACCAACAGTGGTACCAACCACAATCATGGGGAATGCCACCGCCAAGGCAGTAGTACCCTTATAGGTAATCAAATCCATACAAGTACTATGTTCAGTAGCCCATCTCCCCTAGAAGCTTTGCAAGTCATACATCATTCTAGCATCACAATTACCTTCTAGAGTATCACCAAACACATTCACCATCTATTTGAGGGAAAAACCCATATCCATATCCTTATCATCCTCCACATCTCTTTACACCTACATCTCCACCTTCAACCCAATTACCTCTTGCTCCATCTATATAGGGTGAGATTCCTCCATAGCGACCAGTTTTTCAACCAAGTGGTCCAGATACACTTACAACCAGTTTTTCAACCAAGTGGTCCAGATAATTGATCAAGAAAAGGCCTTCCTTCCAATCCAGCAGTCCTCTCTAGCCCTCACAACCTACTTTGGCTTATCATCCTGCATCTCCATTACCCTCATCCTCTATATGAAATAACTTTGAGTGCCCTTCAAACCAAGTGCCCCCTAGGATTCATACTATAATGCTAACCCATGCTATTTCTGACTAGATCAAGGCTAGCAATCTTCCTATGAAAAGATCTGATCTAGGAAGTCCACTCATTTATCTATAGATCGCTAGACATGAGTCATGCAAAGCTCTTGTTGACTCTAGTTCTAGAGTTAATCTCATCTCCCATGACATGTACAAGGCCTGGAACCTACCACCTTTCAAGAAGAGCAACCTTCGTCTAGAATTAGCAGATCAGTCAATTACTGCCCCTCTAGGATTAGTAGAGGACATTGTGACCACAGTTTGTGGGTGGTCCTATCTTGTTGATTTTCTAGTGATCAAGGTGGACAAGTGCAAAAGTGACTTTCCCATCATCATGGGAAGGGCTTAGTTAAGCACAATTGATGCATGAATGAGTATAGAAAAGAGCTAGAAAATATCTCAAAATATCTAAGGAAAATGAGCTAGAAAAGATTGAGAAGAAGCGTATTCTATGCATTGTGTACAGCGATAATGGGTGCAATCGCGTGCAAAAGATTTGGTCCATCAAGAGCACAAGATTAAGGCATGTAATCAATGTGCACAAGAAATTAACATTCAAAGGTGTCTATATGCAGCAACCACAAAGCAAGAGGGTACGCAGTGGCTGATGGCTGATTCAGATAGCAGCACAATATGCATGAAGCCAACTGAGAGCTTAACATGTGCATATGTTGAAGGCATGGATAAAATTGAACAAGTTCATTCCCAACTCTCTAATGAAGATGATGATACCTATTGGGAAGAGTTGGAAATCCCTAGTCACTTTAGGCAAGAGTCCTTAGAGCTAAAAACTTTATCGGTCAGTATGGAGTATGCATTTTTTTAAAATGGTAAACCAGTCATAATTAATGCCAAACTTGCTTTTGAACATAAAGAAAAGCTGTTGAAGGTGGTAAATAAATGGTCAACAGCCTTTGCTTAGTCATATCCAAAGCTAACAAGAACCAATCCAAGGACATGCTAGCATCACATCTACACCAACCTGACCATGAAGCCTAGAAGGCAACCACAGAGGTAGCTAAACCCCAAATTGAAGCAAATTGTTCAGGAGAAGATAGAGAAACTCCTCAAGGTGGGTTCATCTATCTAATCGTGGATAGTAAGTGGGTTAGCCCACTCGTAATTGTATCAAAAAAGGATGGTAAATCGCAAGTTTGCATCAACTTCAGGTTGTTGAATATGCAAATGTTTAAGGATCATTTTCCTTTGCCATTTGTAGATTAAGTGTTAGACACCATATCTAGGCATTGTTATTATAGTTTCTTAGATGGTTATAGTGGTTATAACCAAATCCAAATTGCGTCAGAAGATCAGGCCAAGACAACATTCACAAATCCTGAGGGGACTTTTGCATATTGTAGGATGCCATTTGGTCTATGCAATGCCCCCATAACATTTCAACACTTGGTCCTTAGCATCTTCAACAGCAAATAAGTAGTGGTGTTGAAGTCTTTATGGATGACTTTTCCACTTAGGGAGCTACCTTTGAGCAAGCCCTGGACCGACTTGAGCAAGTACTGAATAGACATGCAATAAAATGATTGCTTTTTTCTAGTCTTGCATTCACACTTGCATTTAATTGTTGTTATTGTTTCATTTAATCTGGCTCACGCACATTCATCCTTGAATCTTACCTTCGCTCTCAATACTTGGTTTCCAACGCAAAGATCTCTATCGTAAGCCCTTATATGTATGCATTATAATCAATTATTTAGAAGCAGCAGAAATGACAATCTCAGATCTTATGGCAAAGGCAATGCAAGAGTAATACAAATTATTAGAACAAGAATTAGCTCTTACCATCTCCTTATAGAGATAAGGCTTTAGATCAATTTACCAAAATAAAAGCATATTTGTAAACTATGCAAATAAAGTATAGAAAATGAAGAACATATCTTTTTATTTTGCCAATCTTTGGCTCACATTTAAATAAACTACAATATTAATTATTGATCCTATATGCTTGGTGCATTACATCAATGATGTTTTCGATTTTCTTCAAAAATATGTGTGAAGGCTTTGTAACCATTTAATAATCCTTTGTGATTTCCTGAAATTAACAAACATTTCCAATTTCTAGAAAATTGTATTTATTTGCATCTTAACAATTGGCTTTCAATAGTATCTAGATATCCACCAAATTTGGATCGTTAGCATAAGTCTATTAGAAAGAAGGGCACAAAATAGTGCACACAAGCAAAATGAATGAATGATTTTTTTATCATTTGAAGGTAGAAACCTTATAGCAATTTTTTATGATTTTTAGTAAAAAGTTTCTTTTATTAAAAAAAATCAAATGTTGATATTTGATGGGTGGATGTAATTGATTTTGGCCTAAATATCTTTTAAAAATATATATTTTTGAAATGAATGGTTAGGCAAACTATCCCAAAAAGATGTATTATAGCCCAATCCATTTACATAAGAAGGAACAAAATGAAGAAAAGGAGGAACAATGATGAAACCAATCTGAGCAAGCTTTGATGAATGAAGGATTAAATGAATAATTAAATGATTTGAAGAATTCTAGAAATTTTCTAAAGTCTACAAATTAAATTATCAATTATCATCCATTCTCATAGCTTCTTCTTACCATTCTCTATCATAACTCTCATGATTCTCTCTACTCTTTACTCACATCAACATTCTCATTACCACTCACCATCTTTAGTTTCATTCTCTCATTATCCTCTCATTAGTTTCCTAAAATATCTCATGAACTCATTAATTTGTCAATATTAAGAGGGTGAAGAGTCACTTTTAAGAGGTACCTTTTCAAGCCAAATTTAACCAATCAAATGACATCCAATTAATTTAAAATTTTATTAATAGATAGAACCTTTCAAGAGCTTTCCAACAAGCCCAAGGTCAAGTCAAAATGTGTATTAGTGAAAACGTTATAGCCTCTCAAAATTTGTAAAAAAAGTGTAAAAATGTCTATATAGAAATCTTGCATCTTCAAGATGTCTACAAGAAGTCCCTCTTAATATCAAAAGATATATTTCAACTTTGAAGATATCTTTCCAAAGTTAGTAGACATCTTTCTAAAGAGCAAGAAAATAATCAAGATCAATTTCTGTTATACTTAAAATCCAACAAAGTGGTATTGGAATACCAGTTTCAATTTGGGACCAAATAATTAAAGAATTTGATAAATCAAGGTTGGAAACAATCTTGATAAATAAATAATTTGATAAGCCAAGGTTGAAAACATTCTTAATGATGAAGAATTCCAATAATAATGAAGAAAGTACCTCTTGTATGCATAAAAGTGGATCTGTTAAATAATTAATGCAACATGATAAAATATCTTCATAATAATAAAAGAAGGGACTATTAAAAATTCATAAATCATAGAGAATTACCTCCAAAATATATAAAGGAATATTTGTCAAAAACTTTTATTGAACACGCAAAATATACTTCCATGATATCAAAAAAAGGATCTATTTAAAAATTCATAAAGCATGAAGAAATTACCTTCAATATGCATAAAGAAACATCTGTAACATCAAGATGATTAACAAGATTGAATATTGGTTAAACAATGAAGATCAATAATGATTACACTTCCCATTATCCCCTAAGCAAGGGATTATTGGAAAGTAAAATGCATGGAAAGTGCATTAATGATTTTTGCTCATTTTAAGGAAAAACATTATGGATTTTTTTAATATTATCTAAACTAGACTAGGAAGTTCAAAAGTTTATTTTACCAAAAAACCAAATATTATTATTTGATGTGAAAAAGTAAATGATTTTAGCCCCAAAAACCTTTTAAAATTTCATATTGTGAAATGAACAAATAAGACAAACTTATCCCTAAAAGATGTATCATGTTCCCATTCTATTTATATAAGAGGTCATTTCTTCCATTTGTATGAGGAACAATATTGAAATCAGTAGAGGGAAGTTTTAATGAATGAAGTATTGGATGGTTTTGTTGATGAGAAACCATTAGATTATTATGTATTTTAAAATTTTTGAAAATTAATAAATTAGATAATCAATTCTCATAAACTCAAATCAATTCTGTTTACCTGTCTCTATCTCATAACTCTCATTATTCTCTCTACTTTATTCACATCAACATTCTCATCATCGCTCACCATCAACAGATTCATTATCTTCTCATCAATTTTATTACATCTCTCATTAACTCATTAATTTATCAACATGAAGAAGATGAAGAGTCAATTTTAAGAAGTATTTTTCCAAATTACATCTAACTAGTGATATGGCATCCAATTGATTTAAAATTTTCCATGAGAATAGGTCTTTTAAAGAGATTTTCAACGAGCCTAAAATCAACCTCAAATTCTTAGTAATGAAGAAGTTAGAATCTTCTAAATTTTGAAGAAAAATAAAAAAAACATCTATATAGATGTCTTACATCTTTAAGATGTCTCTCTTAATACCTAAACACATCTTCTTAGAATTAATAGACATCTTTGAATTAAAAGTCATCTTTTCTAAAAACAAGAAACTAATTAATATTAGCTTCTGTTGTATTCAAACTCTAACAAAGTGGTATCAAATCACCAATTTTAGTTCACGATCAAACAATTAAAGAATTGGATGAGTTAAAGTTGGAACAATCTTGATGATGAAAATTTTGATGAACCAAGGTTGAAAACAATCATGATGATGATTAATTTCATGATATAATGTTGAAAATAATCTTGATGATGAAGAATTCCCACAATCAAGAACTTGAATACCTAATGGTCAAAAAATTCATGCAACATAAAGAAAATACCTCCATGATGACAAAAGCAAGGAATCTTAAAAATTCATGAAGCATGAAGAATTACTTCCAAAATGCATAAAGGAGAGTTTTAAAAAATATAAATCAACAAGAAAATACGTTCATAATGTTAAAAGGAGGGTCACTTTAAAAAAGATCATAAAGCATGAAGAAATTGCCTACCATAAGCACAAAGGAGGATTTGTAACATTAAGATGATTACCAAGAAGATTAGAAATTAGTTGAAGTATGAAGACCAATGACAATCATACTTCCCATTAACCTTTCAACAAGGGAATGTCAGAGAGTAGGATGCATGAAATTCCATACTTTAAATTGAATGGGCAAGGCAAACTTGTTTCCAAAAGGTATATTATGGTCCAAATCCATGTCTATAAGGAGGAGGTTGATAAATTGTACTACATAAGGATCATATGAAGGGAAATAGATAAGTTATGGTCAAAAGAGTTTTAGGTAATTCTTTGGAACTTTGTAATAATCAATGAATCTTAAAGTTATAAAATGTATATCTTTAATGTTGTTCCTAAAATTTCATGATCTTTTGGTTGTATTAGTTATTTCAAATAGTAATTGATGAACTTCAACATTTGCTTCTTCACAAATACACTTTATAGCTAACTCTAACAAGACTTTAATTCGATATTGAAAGGCGCAACTTACTTTTACTTGACATGACTTTAAATCTTTACAAATTCATAAGGATTGTTAATTGATAAACCTTACAAAAGAGTAAGGTGACTTACAACTTGTTACTATATTAATGATATAACTTAAGTTGCATTCATGAAGTATGAATTACTCTAATAGCAACTATTTCTTCTATTTACAAAAGGAGGATCAAATTGAGAAAAAGAAAAAACTTAAGCAAATTAAGCAAAAGAAGTAACAACTTTCATGAACTCATTAATTTACCAATATTAAGAAGGTCAAGAGTTATTTATAAGAGGCATTTTTTCAAGCCATATCTAACCAATGAAATGACATCAAATTAATTTGAGATTTTACAAATAGATAGACCTTTTTAAAAGGTTTCCAACGAGCCCTAGAATAACTCAAAACTTTGAGAAATGAAAAAGTTACAACCTCTTGAATTTTAAAGAAAAATTAGAAGACATCTATATAAACATCTTGTATCTTCAAGACATCTCTCCCAATATCAAAAGATGTCTTTAAACTCTAAAAATGTCTTTCTAGAATTAGTAGACGTCTTTGAAACATCTCTCCTAAGAAAAAGAAAATAATCTATATCAACTTCTATTGCACTTAAAATTCCACAAATTCAAAATTTTAGCCTTTAACTCCTATACAATAATCTCACTAACTAGCCTATTCTAATGGTTAATAACATCTACTACCTTGTTATAATTATCTTTCATCAATAACTATTTCACTTATCTCATTAACATGTTTGGTGATAATCCTTCTCACAATCATCTATTGTTATATTTTCCAACTACAACAACTACTTCTAATATTATGGCTATGTCTATCCAACTTTCAGATTTGAACTCAATGTCACTGAAATAACATATGCCTCCTCTATTTGATAGTTTGAACCATCTTTTATCTTTTTACCACATAAATCATTTTCATTAGTGGTCGTTGATTGATTACCATCTTCTTAGACTTGTCACTATGTAAGTGAAAACTCAATTTATCCTTCCTCACAATGACAATGTTACACTATGAATCAATAAGGGCATGTTTGATAATATTTCCATGGTTTGACTAAAATGATATGGTAAGAAACCATGGGAATGATAAAAAAAAGTTCCCACTCAAAAACTAACCAGATATTATTGTATGATTTAATGATTGACACTTTGATCCAACCAACTAGTTATCTATAGTTTTGAATACGAATGGGTAGATAACTATAGTTCCTCAACTATAAATCTAGAAACTAGATTATCCAAAGTAATATTATCAAAAATAGGTTGCACTATTTTTATTATTACACCTAATATTAACTATTAGAAAACCCCTCCTCTTATCCAAGTTTGATTTTGAAGTGGCCTTCATGATAATATATTTTAACATCATCTATGTATAAATCTATGTGGTTGTACATTTTTCTCATTAAGCCTTCACTAATGCCTTTACTCATAAGTAGCTTGTCACATCATTTAGCTGGTTGGCGGTTGGTGGTGAAGTGTGATAAGTTTAAGCCCTAGTCCTTGCTAGACAATTTATATAGATTTTTAGTCAATCTCTTTAAAGTGATAACATGAGTTAGAAAACTACAAATTGCCTTATGCATTGCTTTTGTTACTAACATGATTAACATAACTATATGCTCCTCTCTCATCATTGAAACCATAGTCAACTCTTCTATAGTTGATATGTGAAAAGCATTCTTCTTGTTGGGCTTTTATTCTTTCACCATGTGGTGATGCTTTATCATGGTTGGTGGATACTCTACTTTCCCTTGACTAACTTTTCTTACTTAGAATTACTTTGCTTTTTTTTTTTGGCAAATTTTTCTCTACTTTCAATACCAACTAATATACCTCCTCCATACTTGCTAGATTTACCAGTTGATGAGTAGTAGGGTATCTTAACACTCCACCATACAAGTCATGAGTGCATGCATGCGACCAGATTGTAATGCATGGATGAACAATGTAAGTATGCTAGAAGTTGATAGTAGGTTCATGATTATTGTCTTCTTGCTTTGAGTTAGTAAAGTGCAAGTGTATGGTTTAACTCTTAGTGAGGCATATGATATATTGATGTTGTGGGCTCATAGTACTCCTAAGTACAAACATAATGAGAATTAAGAGAAAATCTAAATCTAAATAATAATAGAAATATAAATCTACCCTAGCATACGACGACGAGCAACTAGTCTTGGCTTGCCATACACATCTTGGGTTTATGTAACTATTATCGGGATTATCAAGTCACTTCACTATTGAACAAATTAAGTGAAACCACTACTGGGTTACCAACCGATTACACTTAACGCTTAAAACCAGTCGTACTCATTCCACCTTACTAATAACTGTGAAAAGTAAAGTACTTTGAAAATGTAAAGAGCTAAGCTAAAGTAAACATGAAAATAAAACTAAGTAAAAAATTAGCTAAGTAAAATAAAAGAACTAAGTAGATGCTACAATGATGAAAAACAATCTTGATCTTTATTGCTGGACATAAACTATGCCTGAGTACAATCCACTTAAATAAAGACTCTATTAACTACTCAACACCACACTACAGGTATTTGTTAGAGATGTGAAGACAAAATCTATAGTTAACTTGTGTTGAACTTCACTTTTGTCTTATTTAGTTCTAGAATTTTCTAAAATATAAAAAGAAGAGTTAAGATATCTAAAACTTGTTGTAAAAGAAAAAGTGAAAAAAATTTCAAAATTAATTATTAGTTGTTACCATTATTTTAACCCTACAATTGGCTATTTAAATCCATCTTGAGTTGATTATGATAAGTGAGTTGAAAGTGTGTGGTCTCTTGTGTAAAGGTTGTTGTGTAGAAACAACTAACTTGTGATCTTTGTAAACATATCTCTGTAGTTTTGAAAATGTTATAAAAGTTGTGAAGTTGCTTTCTTGTTTATCTCCCTTGTTTCTCTCTCACTCCATTCTACAAGTTTTATTTTCTTGTTGTATTATTTTTGTGCTAGTAATATTTGCAAGTAAAGATTTTTGCACAATGTGTAATTAGTTAACAAATGGTATCAAAGCAAGGTTGAGCAAGTTTAAGTTGTGCAATGTTTGTTATTGGTGGAGCACAAAAGGTGTTCCAAGGTGGATTATTTGTAGATTGTTTTTTCTATTTTAGTGTAGATTATTTCGGTGGGAGTTGTGTGTACAATATAGTAAAAATGTCTTGTTTTTGTTCTCATTGATGGATGAAACAGATGAAAAAGAAAAGAGATCAAGATGTTGGCACCTCATGAGATTGGACATTTGAAAAGGGATTGCTTTGTTTTGAGACGTGATGATGTTGTCTCTTAGATTTGTTGTTGTTGAAAAAGTATCTTATTATTATGTTAGAGTCTGACCTACAAGTCTCTTTTGTTTTTTTTCAAGTTTTGTGTTAGCATGTGTTATGATTTTTTGGGATAGTATTTGGTAATGCTAGTGCAATGCTATCTCATGTTGTTTTAACTTAAGGAGGCCTCATTCGTTAGGATGTTTCTTGGAAAGATGCTCCTCGAATGGTTGTGTGCGTACCTGTGATTTTTCTACATGTTGTGGAAGGCATGGCATATTGATTGATGAAATTTTTTCAACTTGTTTTTTTATCAATCTCAATGATTTTTTTCAAGTGGAAGATTGTTAGAGATGTGAAGACAAAATTTATAGTTAACTTATGTTAAACTTCACTTTTGTCTTAGTTAGTTTTAGAATTTTCTAAAATATGAAAAGAAGAGTTAAGATATCTAAAACTTGTTGTAAAGAAAAAGTGAAGACATGTCTGAATTAATTATTAGTTGTTTTCATTATTTTAACCCTAGATCTAGCTATTTAAATCCATCTGGGGTTGGTTATGATGAGTGAGTTGAGAGTGTGTGGTCTCTTGTGTAAGGGTTGTTCTGTGGGAACAACTGACTTGTGATCTTTGTAAACATCTCTGGGAGGGTATCTCTGTAGTTTTGAAGATGTTATAAAAGTTGCAAAGTTGTCTTCTTATTTATCGCCCTTGTTTCTCTCTCACTTCTCTACAAATTTTATTTCCCTATTGGTGTGTTATTTTTGTGCTGGAAATATTTGCAAATAACGATTTTTGCACAATGCGTAATTAGTTAACAGGATTCACTCTATCACTAACCATGAAAACAAACTGCAAGAGTTTAGCTAAGGGTGTAATGAAATTATTGTTGCTAATGTTGATATTTATAGGGCACACACTCCCAATACATCATATAAACAATGATATAGGATGAGCTACGATATCGTGCTTGAAAAAAATAGTTTTATCACCAATCATGTGAAGACCACCAATGTATTGGCAAAACTCCTCTTTGGTTTTCTCTTTCAACTCTGCATGGAGAAATAGCCGATAAAATTTCCTGTAGGTAACCATACTTTTTTCCCTCGATTTCAACTCTTACAATTTCATGTACAAATCTTGGTGGTAATGCAAAGAAAGAAACTTGGTCTATAGTTTCTGTACAAACTATATCCATGTTTTAATTTTCTTTATTTCCCTTTAACCCCCGTTTCATTGGTACTTGTCTAGCCCACTATGTGACAGCAAGCCCAGTTAACTTGGTAACTGCAATTTTCTTCTTCTTTTTTCCTCTCTCCTTTAATTGAAAATACGACTCCAACTATCTAATCCAATGGAAGAAAGAATTAAGATCTAAATTACCAATAAAGCAAAAGCAAGGTATATCAGTATTTGAATATTTGTCTGCTTTTCCACCTAAGATAAGGTTGACAAGATTTTCTCCTCTTTCTTCTTCAATGACTACTAAAGTACTATCTTATTGCAATTGTTGGTTTGCCCATGGACTAACTTCCTTTGCACTCACAAATTTAGGGAATTCATTATTCTAATTATGGCTAACAACTACCACTGGGACTCATAATGTTATGTGGTAATTCTGCAGAAAGTGAGGGCTTTGTGGGCATTTGATTTTTCCGTCTGATTTTTCCGTCTCTGTCGCGCGCGGGGCTCTGTGACCGTTGTTTCTAGCGTTCTGCTGCGCTGCGCCGCGGTCACGGGGCGCCAGGTCTCTGCTGCGCTGCACCGCGACACTACCGTTACCGCCTCTCCTTCGACCACTGCCGTGGCCGCAGTTGCGGCCGCGGGCATTGTCGCGGCCGCCGGCATTCCACCTCTGCAAATCTCAGACCTGCAGGCCGTGATCCCAGTTCTGCTGGCCGGGGTTCCAGATCTTCCGGCAACGGTTCCAGATCTGCCTTTGGCTTTGCAGACTTCTCACGATCCAGATCCGCGCGTTTTCCAGGACCTGCAGATTCCTCGCGTTTCAGCTCTGCACATTTTCCAGACCTTCCACGTTTTAGTTCTGCTCGATCCTCCCGTCGTCACCTGCACAAAACTCACGCCCTCCTAGCTCGCCGCCTCCATTCTCACGCCCTGCTTCTGCTGCTGCTGCTGCTGCTGCCGCCTCCGCCGCTCGCACAGATTCGCGTGGTTTTTTCTGAAAACCTGTTTTTTTAGAATCTCCTGAGGTGGTTTGGCTTCAACGGGTTCACCGTAGGGCTGCGCTGTGGGCAGAAAAGATCTTTGCTACAGGGTAGTCATGGATGCGTCTCACGGCCCGTCTGGTTCTTCTCAGCAGGGAAGTTCCCCCAACTCCACTAATGTTGATTTTTTTCTTCCAGAAGATCTTTTTGATAATGTAGCTGAAGGTTATGCATCTCGGTTCATTTTTATTCAGATTATGGGTTTTATTCCCCGATCCGTAAATCTCAATTTGTACATCAAATCTATTTTCCAATCTCACGGCATAACCGTTTCCTATGCCCGATATTATGCCCGAAACTTTGTGCTCGCAGAACTCTCTGATGCTTCTCATGTCCAGAAAGCCCTTTCAACCTATTTTTTCCCAGCACGAAATGCCACCCTGGTCGTCCGTCCATGGAAATTTGACTTTGATGTCACAGACCCAGCCTATAAAACTATCCCCTGTTATGTGGAGTTACCTAATCTTCCTCTTATTTTTTCCACCTTTGAGAGAGATATTGTCAGTACCCTAGGTCACATTATCTCTGATCACGGAGTAGAGGTTAATGGATTTCAGTTTCGTCGCTATTGTATAGAACTAGACATCTCTCACAAGAAAACCTCTCTTACATTAGCGGCTAGAGGAAAATTGTTCACACAAAAAGTGGATTTTTTTTACCTTCCAAATTCCTGTAGCTATTGTCATCGAGCTGATCACCACATCTCGGCCTGCCCTTCCTTAGCTAGGAAGACAAAAACCACCAACGCTTCACAACACCGTTCTTCCCCTATAGATGAAACTCAAGTCCCACCGAAAACATTTAAATTTGCAGCCACTCCCCACAAGACCTCTAATGTTCTCTCCAAACCTAAATCCTCTACCCCCCAGGTCCCTCATTCTAGCTCCTCGATAAAGATCACTTCGCACGCTAAAGTCACCCAGTCTAAATCTTTCAAGGACTCTCTTTTATCCACTGAGGGTGGGAATGAAGGGGGCAGGAAAAGAGCTAAACCATCCTCCTTTTCTGACCCACCACCATCTCCCTCCCATATAGCCTCTTCTATAATTCCAGTTAATACAAACGCCCCCTTAGTAGTCCTCTCCAACATAATGGATGAGGACACATCAACCCTCCAATCCTCTGAAGTTCTTTCCTTACCTGCATCTTCCACCTCCTCATGAATTTAGTCTCTTGGAACGTTCGCGGCCTTACAGATAGGCTTCGAAGTAAAAGGGCTAGCAATTTTCTCTCAAGTCTGAATACCACCTTTGATTTCATCCTTCTTCAGGAAATTAAAATTTCAACTTCTGACTTAGAGTTTTCAGCTCATAGGTTCCTTCCCCACTCCTCAGTCATAGCTACCTCCCACGAGTCTGGAAAAGGTGGAGCCGCTATTCTCATTTCAGCCCATTGGAAAGACAAACTCATCCGTTCTGGTTCCGATTCAAGCCAAAGAGTTTCTTGGGCTATCTTCTCCTCCTCCAAAGGACCCTTTGGGGTTTGCTCTGTTTATGCTCCAAATGACTCCATCGAACGGGCTAACTTATGGCAGGAACTAACCTTTTCTCTTCCTTCCGTCCCTTGGATTTTTGGCGGAGATTTTAATATGATTGAATTTCCTCACGATAAACTTGGGGGAGTTCCTTTTCGACTTCCTCCTCATGAAATTCAACCTTGGTCTGACTTTAAAAAACAATTTTATCTCCTTGACGGAGTCACAGATAACTCTAGCAGATCTCTCCATAGATTTACTTGGAGTAACCTTCGTCTGGGTCAGGCTCGAATATATAGTCGGCTAGATCGATTTTACTTCTCCACCCTATCCTTTTGGCAGGCAATCTCCACCACTACGGTTCACCAACATGCTACGTTATCTGACCATTATCCCATCGTCATTTCCATGCAAATCTCTGGTACTTCTCATAGGACCAGATTCCACCTCTTCCGCCTACACTCTAATTTATTCTCGTCTCCCTCGTCTCAACATCTTCTCTCTAATCTTTGGAACGCCGAACCTAGGCCCATTGGCCAGGTGGGTTGGATCCAATGGTGGCTGCGAACTACTAGTAGGGTGAGGAACTTTGCTCGAAAGTTCGGCAAGGAAGTGGCCTCTCGTTCTAGACAAGAGTACAACAACATTTGTTCAACTATTAATAATCTTACGGAAAGATTATCCATAGAACCCTTTAACACCCACATTCACGAAGAACTTGCTAAAGTTCGCTCCACTTTCCAATGCTGGGAAGTCCACAAGGCCCACAGTGCCTTAATCAAAAGTAGACTTACTTGGTTGAAGATTCAAGATGAGCAATGTAAGGAATTTTTTAAATATCTCAACAGCTCTCCTTCCAATCCATCCCCAGATACTCTCTCTAGGGATGGTGTTATTATCAATGATCATGAGAGTATCCTCTCTTACCTTAAGGAGCACTTTGAAGCCTTGTTTATAGCTTCCCCTATGAATCTCTCATCATTTGAGGACACTACGCGTAACTATCCTAGGTTAGTTGACTCATCCATGTCTCACATCCTCGACGCTAATATCACTCAAGAAGAGCTTCAACACGCTTGTTTCAAACTTAGTTCTGGGAAAGCTCCTGGATATGATGGTTTCCCTGTTGAGTTTTTTCAAAGGCATTGGAATCTAGTTGGCCATGACCTTTTCCAAGTAATTAAAGAGGCTATCCATCTTGGTTCTCTAGGACCAAATTTAAATCTTGGGATTATTCGCCTCCTTCCCAAATCAGGAGACCCTACTAGTATAGCTAATTGGCGACCCATTACTCTTCTTAATGTGGTATACAAAATCTGGGCCAAATGCTTAGCTTTACGTTTGAAAAAATTCCTTCATAAAATTATATCCCCTCAACAAACCGGATTTGTCCCAGGGCGTTATATCTTAGATAATGTTGTGGCTGCTTGGGAAGATTTGCAGTGGGCTGAGGATGATGGCCAAGACATCCTTTTGATGAAATTGGACTATGCTAAGGCCTATGACAACATTAAGTGGGACTTCATCCTTCAAACTATGTCAAAACTCGGTTTTGGCTCCAAGTATCTTCATATGGTGAAATGTCTCTTCTCAAATGCTAATGCGAGAATAGCCACCACCTTTGGCATCACCGCCCCCTTTGTAATTCATAGATCAGTAAGACAAGGTTGTCCTCCTGCCCCTTATCTCTTTATAATTGCTGCGGATTTCCTTTGCCATCAAATTAACCACGATATTCACTCAGGTATGCTATATGGCATGCACTTTTCCTCTCCTCAACATCAACTGCTTAATATGCATTTTGCTGATGACTCTTTTTTTCTAATCCAAAATACAACCGATAACGTTAAACGTCTTTTAGCCCAAGTAGAGCAATATTGTTCTCTCTCTGGTTCTACCATTAATTGGTCTAAATCTTCTGTATATAGTTTTCATAACAATTATAGTAAACTCCCCACCTATCCATGGAAATTAATCCAAGACCATGAGATCATGAAGCTCTTGGGAATCCCTTTTCGATTTCGTGGTCCTACTTCTACATTGTGGGAGCTAGTTATCTCTCGTATTCGTAAGAAAACTAAAAAGTGGAAGACTAAGCCCCTTACCTTGGCAGGAAAATATCTTGTTTGTAAATCCATTTGTGCTTCTACCCATGTATATTATTCCTCATGCTGGGCTCCTTCCCACACAGCCTATCAAAACTTGGAGCGATTATTTCGAGACTTCATGTGGTCATCTAAAGATTCCCAGCGTGGTTTTCATCGTGTTGCATGGAACATTGTCACTCTTCCTAGAAACAAAGGAGGATTAGGACTGTTGAATTCATACAAACAGGGACTCACCTTAGTAGCTAAGTGGCTTGTGCAACATCTGGACACCTCTGACATAATTGGAAATCTTCTCCAGCTAAGGCTTCATCAAAGTTTTCCTAAACATAAGCCTTTTTGGAAAACCATCCATCCTATTAATTGGATTTTCTCTCCTCATTCTATCTCCATTCCTGGTTCCCATGTATTCAAAAGCATATGGAAGGCTTGGCAAGTTCTCCACCATCATATTAATTGGTCTAATATCCATCTTAACCCTACTCTCCTTCCCATGCTTTGCCCTTGGTGGTTACCCTTGACCCCTTCCCCTCTTGCCATTACTAACGCAAGATTAGCCATTATTTGGTACCGGAAGGGAGTGATTTCCCTCAATTGTCTTCGCCTTGCTAATCAATGGATTTCTTGGGAAGCGTTCGAAAACCTATATGGCGCTTCGAAAGCAATGAGGCTTTGCTTTCACCAGTTACATACATTTCTTCATCAATCTTTACGCCTTGATGGTGCTATCCAAGGTCTATTTCATGGCCTCTATTGGTCTAATGGGTCAAAAATTTTTCCTTATCGGCCACATGTTCCCTTCCAATTGTTACACGATTCTTCCGAAGTCATTCTACGTTGTAATCGATCTTGGAATAAACAAGAAACTGAGGATTTTTGGATCTCTCTTTTCAACCAAATTTGGCATCTCCCGACTCTTCCTAAAATTCAACAATTCCTTTGGTGTTTTCTTCATCAAGGTCTCCCAATCGGGAAACGTTTAGCATACCTTGGGATTCACTCCCCTAAGTGCCCTTTATGTAATGACCCTGAAACCTTTGTCCACGTTTTTTGGCTTTGCCCATTTGCTCAGCATGCATGGGAATGGGCCTCTAAGGTTTTCCCCTCATGCACTCTAACACAAGAGGCTGTAATGTTTGGTTTCTTAACTATCAGGTCCAAAAACTCTCATTTCCTATGGAAGATCCTTAGGCCCATCATTTTATATAATATTTGGAAACGTAGATGTACCACACATTTTCAAAAGACAATTATTTCAAACCCCTTACAGCTAACTACTTCGGAAAAAATGCAAACTTTACGGCATGTTCACTTCCAAATTATATCTCAAGCCCCGAAATTCAAGATGAATGCTAATCAATTGTTTCTCTTATTGCAGCCATGGAGTCATATCGGAGATCTAAATAATCACCATCATCAGGCCTAGCTTCCGAAGAGAGTCTCCTAATGAAGCCACAGTTCTCTGCACTAGTCGGCTTTTTCCCCTTTCTTCCACCTTTGTTCTCTTCCGACAATCCACATCCAGGAAAAGTTACATACTTTTCAGCGAATGGTTACCCTCAAGATTGCATTTTCATTTCCTGTGGAATGCTAAGTTTAGAATGTCTCCTTTATAATAATCTCAGTCAACATGGTTTCTCTCCCTCATTTCCTCACTCTGTATGTATGAAAGTTGTTTATGTACTACATTTTGTTTTCTATTAATAAAATTCTCTTTTTGGGGTCCGACACCCCCCCCCCATAATGTTATGTGGTCTCTATGGCCTCCATAGAAGGTTGCAAACTCCTAAGAATGTTTATACCTACAGCCAAATCCATTAGCATCATTTTTAAAGTTTATCCATGATGACATGAACGTTTAGCTTTTCTTTTGGGTAATGTAAAGCATCTTCATTCCTTCCCGAAGACTTAAAACTTTTGATTTACTCCCCTCAACTTTTCTGATGCGTGGAATGTAAATCCCACTCCGTAAAATATTGTTGCTGGGTATAATGGACGTGTTGTTCGGAAAGGAAAAACACACAAACCAAAATTTAATCCCCTCAACTTTTCTAATGCCTGGTAAATTCCGGTCCACATGGAATCCGAAGACTTAAAACTTTTGATTTACTCCCCTCAACTTTTCTGATGAATGTAAATCCGACTCCGTAAAATGTTGTTGCTGGGTATAATGGACGTGTTGCTGGAAAGGAAAAACACACAAACCAAAATTTAATCCCCTCAACTTTTCTAATGCATGGTAAATTCCGGTCCACATGGAATATTGTTACTGCGTGCGTGGAATGCTGTCTCTGCGTACAATGGACGTTTTGGTATGAAAGGAAAACACAGAACACTTTACTTCCCTCAACTTTTCTAATGTGGAATGTGTGGTTTCTATTTTCCACGAAATCCACTGCAATCCAAAATTGACTACTCCACTGCCATCCAAAATTGACTACTCTGACTCTTGCTGCAGACCGTAGTGTGAAATTTCACGCAATGTAGCGTGTCGTAACAAAAAGTGAATCGAATTTATTCATTTCTAAATCTGTCCATGATGACGATCGGTCCGGCTTTGGAAAAAACAAAATAAAAAACTAGTGCAGACATTATTGCTTTATAACACGCTCATATTCTAAAGTCATGATGGTCAAATCAAAATACTGTTACAAAGCACCTAAATTCCAGTCTGCCAAGAATTTTTTCCACAACCTGTAGACTTTGCAGACATGCAATGAATGTAGACTTTGCAGACATGCAATGAATGATTACTTTTTTCCAGTGTTGCATTTAATAGTTATTGTTTCATTTATCTAGCCCACACACATCCATCCTTAATCTTGCATTGGCTCTCAATACTTGGTTTCCAACGCAGACATTTCTCCCACAAGCGATTATATATATGCATTATAATCAGTTATTCAAAGCAGCAGAAATGGCAATCTCAGACCTTATGGCAATGGCAGTGCAAGAGCAATACAAATTGTGTTCAGTGATGGTGCTTTTGCTTTTATATGTTTTTGTGGGAGTTAGCCATGCTTCAGGCTTGGAAGGGGATGTGAATGCTCTGCTCAAATTCAAGGCAGGTATCAAGAACGATCCCTTTAACAAGCTTTCCAATTGGAGTCACCACAATTGACATGGAATTTGTGTTGATTGGGCTGGAGTTCAGTGCTCCTCCTCCTCATCATCATCTTCTGCTGCTTCTCAGCGTCCAGATCTACGCAGGGTGGTATCCTTAGATATGAATGAGTTCGAATTATCAGGTGTGCTCTCCCAATTCATATGCAATCTCACATCGCTGTCTTATTTGGATCTCTCTGACAATGATTTGTCTGGACCCATTCCTGCAAACATTGGTCAACTCAGCCACCTGCAACATTTCTTGTATTCCACTGCATTTGAAGTCTCTATTCCTGAAGCTTTGAAAAATTGCTCCTCTCTTCAAACATTGCATGTAAAGCTGGATGGGGATCAGCCTTCAATTATACCTCCTTGGTTGGGAAATTTGAAGCATCTTCAGGTACTGTATCTCTATATCTCCAATTTCAAAGGAGCAATTCCAGGAGAACTAAGAAATGCAACCAAGCTGCAAAAGCTGAGTTTGAATTTGCAAGGCAATGGTTGGAGCACCCCCATACCGTTGTGGCTGGGAGATATGTTTCATCTTCAGCAGCTGGAATTGGAAGGAACAAATTTCAGCGGCGGCATCCCATCCGTGTTAGGAAATCTCACTAATCTGTTCGACTTATCTTTGTTCCTGCCGACTCAAAGTATTCCACTGGAGCTTGGTAATTTGAAGCGGTTGCAATCTCTTGAGTTGCAACTCGACCGTGGGAGCGGTCTGATTCCTTCTTGGTTTCAAAACTTCTCACAGCTCCAGAATCTAATATTGGGGGGGAATTACTTCACTGGGGCAATTCCAAAACAGTTGAACAATCTAGGCAAACTCACCAGGCTAGAGTTGCACGGAGATAGGCTAACTGGAAGAATTCCAGAGGAATTAGGTAATTTAACTCAATTACAATCTCTTTACTTCTCAACCACTAATGTGAGTCAATGGATTCTCTCCTCTCTTTGAAATTTGAGGCAGTTGCAGGATGTTGAGGTGCAACTAGACGGTGGAAGTGGTTCAATTCCCTCTTGCTTTCAAAATATCTCACGCCTCCAAAGCCTATCTTTGGAAGGGGATTATTTCTCTGGAGCAATTCCAAAAGAGCTGGGGAAGCTTGGCACACTCACTCACATCGAGTTGGAGTGCTATAGTTTAAGTGGAAGCATTCCAGAGGAGATTGGTAATTTAAGTCAATTACAATATCTTCACTTTGATACCAATAAAGATAAGGGATGGATTCCCTCTTCGCTGGGAAATCTCGGCAGACTCACAGAATTGTACATGGGAGCTGAAGGGCTTATTGGAAGGATTCCAAATGAGGTTGGTAACCTCAGCATGTTGCAATCTCTTGAATTCAGTTTTGATGGTGGAAGAGGTCCAATTCCTTCTTCCTTGAGTAGACTGTCACATCTGCAGACGCTGCGGTTATCAGGAGACTATTTCATAGGTGCAATTCCTAGGGAGTTGGGAAATCTCAGCAGACTTGTTGAATTGTCCTTAGTCGCAGACAAATTCAATGGAAGTATTCCGTTTGAATTGGGAAAGTTAAAGCAGCTCAACAGGTTGGACGTAGAAGTAAATTCCATCAGAAACGGTATTCCTTCAGTGTTGTGCCAGCTGAAATGTCTGGAATACTTAAGTCTGTGGAGTGTCTTCCAAGCTGCAAAACCAGAAGAATTGCTTTTATCCAGCAATAAAATCCCAAAATGTATAGGAAATCTCAGCAATCTGTTCTTCCTTTCCGTGCAGTCTGAAGCATCATCACATAATTTAGAAACCCTACCAAGAGACCTGTGTCGCTTAAGACAGTTAGAATTTTTATACTTGGAGGGTTTAAATCTTCATGGCAAGATACCAGAGTGCATTGGTGACATGAAACAATTAGCTTTGCTAAGTTTAAAAAGAAATCAGTTGACCGGCCACATACCACAGAGCATTGGAAGACTGACAAATTTACAATATCTGGATGTTTCTACAAACAAACTCACCGGCAGCATTCCCAGTGCACTAGGCCACTGCAAGGTACTTTCATTTTTGCATCTTGGAAATAATAGCTTCCAAGCTTCATCGTCTGTAAGATTTCCACCTTCTCTGCTTGTTTTATCTGCTTATATGAATAGTTTCTCTGGATCTATGTCATACTCTTTGATGTATTGTAATAATCTGAGAGTACTAGATTTTAGGAGAAATATGTTATCTGGCTTTCTCCCAAAGTATCTAAGGAGAATGCATAGCCTCAAAGTATTAGGTCTGGGCTATAACAGGTTTACAGGAACCATTCCTCCATGGGTAGTCAATTTTACAAACTTGCAGGTGTTGGACTTATCTAACAATAAATTTTATGGTCATTGATAATGCCGCGCCAAACGCGTTTTATCGAACTACCGTCTCAGCTACAAATGCTTAAGCAGTTTCAAAGTTCCCAGGCTAGCAATGACGTTTTCATCCGTGTCGTAGAAAAAGATACATATGAGGAATTGTCAACAGAGGATGTGGAAGTGGAAGTGATGTTAACGGAGAAAGGCCTGGAACTCGATGATGTACCTGCAATTCCAGGTAACAATGTTATAGACTTTTCATGCAACAATCTCACAGGTGAGATTCCACCGAATATAGGAGATCTCACCACCTTGAGGTTGCTAAATTTATTCTATAACATGTTGACGGGCCACATACCGCCATCCATGGGAAAATTACAGCTTCTAGAAGCTCTAGATTTGAGGTACAATAAATTATCAGGAGAAATTCCTAAGCAGTTGCAGTCCTTGTACTTCTTGGGTGTTTTGAATGTTTCACACAATAAGTTATGTGGAAGAATTCCTGTCAGTACCCAGTTCTCTACGTTCAATGAAACTTCCTTTGCAGAAAATGATTGCCTTTGTGGATTTCCCACCAGCATTCCATGTGATAAAGACAATGGAACAAACCTTACAGAAGCCAAGGTAGGGAATAAGACCAACCATGGATGGTGGGCATGGGTTGATAAACATGTGTCACTGTTAGCATTAGGATTGGGATTTGGGTTATCATATGGGGCCACCATTGCTCTTGCTCTGTATTTTCTCTGGGAGCCCTTTCCTTGGTTCTTCGGAACCTATCTTATTTGATTAATCAGTCTGCTCCACAAAGCTGTCAAGACCCAGCCTACTTTTCCTTTTATAAAATCCCCAAGGTGTACGTTCCCGATGCTGAGTGTATCAATTTTCAGCATTTGGTCTAAATTTCCAGCAATATAGTCAAGTCACTCCTGTTTCTTGCAGCTTTCAAATTGGTTCTGCAAAATATGTTTTTGATTTTGATCTGGAAAAAAGATCGGCCTCCCTTGTATAATGTGTTTTTATTTCTTAAATTTAACCTGCCATGTTTTCATTAAAATATATCAGTAACTGTGAAACAGAACCAACCTTGTTTCTCATTGGACCATTTAATTTCACCAAATTCTTTGGATTGTCGTTGCTTGTTTCTGGACTTCAGATGCATATTTTCCACCCAACTCGACTAGTCTATCATCTATTTTCAAATCAGAACACGTGTGTACTTACAATGAGATGAATGAATCAATCATTTCCTTGCATAAGAGTACTATTCCACTGGATTAACCTTTTCCGTATTAATTATATAGTTAAAATTACAAGCTTTTGCTTACATATTTTGTTGCAAAATTGCAACAATAAGAAAAGTTTTGGTATTGCAAGGATGTCATCTGCCGTACGCATTTTGGCAATGACATGCGTGAATTCGAAATTAAGCATTTTGCTTTGTTGTTTGAGTATACCGGGCATCGAACTTAGAAGAAGAGGGAGCTGTTTATTCTTATCAGATCTCCTTTGACCTCATAAATGTCATGTTAAATTTAAATGACAATTTTTCCTTTGTGGCCTCACCGCCTATTATATGTTTTCTAGCAGAGCAAAATAAAATTTTTACTTCTATTGTTCTGGCACGCCCTAATAAAACTTATAATTTCTTTATATCAGTGGACAACTAAATGAAACTATAGTAATCAAAATAGGATAAGAGAAATCAATATTAAATGTAAAAGAAAACTATAAGGATTTATTTGAAAGAAACTATTCAACAGAAGCAAGAGCATAGTTGAAATTTGAGATGACGATCAGTTAAAATTTACTCCTTGATTCTAATCATAGAGTTGAAATTTGAGATCACGACTGGTTAAAATTTACTCGATTCTAGTTTCATGTAAAATTAGTAAATAAACTTTCATTAAGAACTATTTAAAGCGAAGGCAAAGTGCTTTGTTTTCAAGTAGCAAGAACTTAGTCATATTTGACTGCAGCCACACTACCACGACCCGTCTTGTGAAATTTTTCTTAACCTTCTGAGTTTCTTTTAAACAGTAACCTGATTTTGCCTAGTATTTTCCACTGCTTTTGATTTTTAACAGTTTGGATTTTCAATTATGCTCTTACTCCTATCATCTAGTTTTATTATAAATCTTTATGGTTTTTCTTCTACCTGGAAAGTTGATTTTGCTTTTGATTTTTTTGAATATAATTTTTTCTAATTATATAGTAACCACAAGTTTGAGAAAAACTTAAGATATATTTGGCTGTGCCAAAAAAAATTATACAAAAGGAAAAACTCAAATTTTATTTGGCTGTATCAGAAACCTGTTAACGGGAGTGCAGGGAGCACCCTGAAAATTATCATTGAAATTTGACAACATAGTATTTACAACGGCAAAGGAGATCCCAACGGCAATAAACAGCTCCAAAGAAAAGCATAGCATCAGCAATTGAATAACTGAATGAAACGTTGCATCAGGTTAAGGATCTAGATCCAACTCGTTGAAAGATATATCAAGAATTCATTATTTGAAGGCTAATTTGAGGCTTGAGGAGTGATTGACAAACATATAGTTATGTAACAACTAATTTCTCCGTTTGAAACTTGCTATCTACCTTTGTGTTAAAAACCCTTTTTTTAAAACAAGTTAAAAATTATAACTAATAGAAGAGTTTTCTCTCTTGCAAAATATTATTGCAGACTCCTATGATTATATTTTATAGGCTTAATTGCATACAACTCCAAAAGCTTTTCTATGCCCCTTTCATGCTCGGCAGTCAACTTTTACTTCCCTTACTTTCAAAGTAAAAACAAATTCATTGAAGTGTCCAATTTCTTTCAACTTTATTGGATCTTGTTATTTTTTCCGAAACAACAAATAACAATCCCTCTACAATTTCTATTAACGTGAAAAATTTGTAATATTGATATTAAATTCAAGACTCGTTCTAGAGTCCAAATGCCCAATGAAACTCATATATGGAAAGCAAACAGAGATTTATGTTTATATTTAATTATTTCTATATAAACATACTTTCAAACAGGATTCAAGTGAAAACGGTTTTTAAGACTAATATAAAAAAAATCGTTCATATGCATATCGATAATGAAATCATACTAGTATATAGCATGCGGATTTCAAAGGCATGGTGAGGCTGCTGGGCTGTTCTGAGGATGGAAAAGAAGGCTTGTGTAGATTATGAAAATATTATGGGCCAAAAAAATTGTGCACCTGTGAAACAAGGTCAATATTTGATGACTGTGAAGAACCCCAAAAATCAAGATGGGTAGCAGTTAAAGCTTGACTTGTAACATCTGAGCTGCTTCCTGATCCACAAACAGCCTCTGTTCATCTAAACCCAGACATGTCCAGGCACCAGTGGGTGACCCTGTGAGATTGTTAATATTGCCTTCCCAATGGCATCGATGAGGTTGGATCATATATCAGTAGAAAACAAATTCAGCCCTCTTTTATTACCCTGCAAATCATTGCGTCTGCGCTTCTCGCAAAAGACCCGTCAAAAGACCTGCATCTTCAGCCACAAATCTCCGCCAAATGTGGCATCAAAATAAGACCGAATGAGGAAGAGAGCCTCCAAATTTCACAAGCTGTAAATGCCTTCGCTTCATTCCGTTCCGGTTTTTATCGATGACGAATTATAATATGTGCAGTGTCCGCTAACACAGCAGTTGCCCATTTGGCTCCTGTCTGAAAGCCATTAATGTTGATGCTATGATTCGTCAAGAAAAAGAGAGCCCAATGTTGCAAGATGACCACCCAGTCAACCTGCAACAAGACAAAAGCTTATCGCACCCCCGGGACGACAGCTGAAGAAGGAGATCAATACACCTAATTCAAAGAGAATTCAGTTGGAAAAGGTAATATTATTGACAAAGCCTAGTTCACGACAGTGAAGTTGAACATTACTAGCAATAGAGCATTTCATACCGTAGTCAAATTCATTGTAGTTTGTGTTTTGATACCAAGCATCTAGACGACATTTCCAAATAAAAAAGATAATCTCAAATAGGAGGATTTTCGAGGCTTTTTGAAGGTGACAGCTTAACACAATCATCTTGAAGGATACATTGAGGAAAACGAATAGAATGATTAGGAAGGAAGACTTGGAGAGATTGACACCATTTCCAAATGTATTGAGAGAATGAACAATCCCAAGAGACATGTTGAAAAGAATCATCCGCTTTACAAATGGGGCATTTAGGATGATCAATTCCTAACAAATGAAGCCTATGTCCGATGGGAAGACCTTGATGAACCAAGGACCAAAACAAGAAACGATGCTTAGGTTGGGCCTTGGAAGTCCAAATCCGACGAAAAATAGTTTTCCACTGGTGATCCTCAAGATGTAAACTCCAACGTCTATTTAGAGTGGAAAATTGAAAAGCTTGCGCATGAAACCAAGATTTGGCTTTAGAGATGCGTAAAGAGCAAAGAGGGGAACCGTCAGGCCAAAACCAATCTTCATACCAAGGAATATTATTATGCAACTTATGCACAACAAAGTTAGAAAGAACTTGCTCTATGTGTTGGTAAATGATAATATCTTGTCTTTGAAACCCCCATTTTACTTTTGCCTGTGTCCAAGAGAGGGTAGGAGAATCATTTCTAACAGTATAAAGTTGGTCAATATGGTGGAGATTGTGGTCGGCAAAACGATTGGCTCTATGAGAGAATTCATCATAGAGACAACCTCCATTCTTTTTGAAAATAGGAGACCACCAGATCGAGTGTGTCGACAGAGAGTGCAAGCTTATATGGGAAGGTTTCCATTGCAACAAGCCTCTAAGTTGGCTCCAACACCGCCAAATTTGCTTAAACCAGAAAGAACCTTTGATCTTCTGAGAGCCTTCACTAAAAATCCAGTTACTCCAATGAGTATTTTGCCATCTGTGATGAATACCAAGACAAGAGATGTGATGCCTAAAAAGGATCTTCCAAGCTTCATCTCCTTCAATACACCGAGTCACCCATTTGGAGGCCAAGAGAATACTCTGGTGCTCAATAGAGGCAAGGCCTAAGCCCCCGTGTTCTTTACTTAAAGTGCAAGTATCCCAAGCTACTCGATGAAAAGCTTTGTGATCATCCTTATCCCCCCAAAGGAAATTTCTAAGTATGTTGTTGATGCATTGAAAAGAGGATTTGGAAGGAGCCATAAAGGAAGAGTAGTAGACATGCGTGGAGCTCAAAATATGGTTAACGACAATAAATCTACCTGCAAGAGATAAGGGTTTAGAAGCCCATTTCAAAGCTTTATGTTTCACCTTTTCCACCACATTGTTCCATATGGTAGTGGGAGTAGCAAATAGAGCAATAGGGATGCCTAGGAGGGTGAAATTATCAGTAGGAGATAGCCACTTGATATCAAAATGATAAGTCCAAGGAGGCCTAGGAGAGAAGCTAGATCGGATGGCTTGTGTTTTGTTCCAATTGATCTTAGCTCCTGAGGCTCTACAGTAAATATCTATGCAATGCAAGGCAGTGTTAAAATTATTATGGTCCTCAATCAAAGTAATAAAAGTATCATCTGCAAACTGGCTGTAAACAAGATCCTTTGCTTGTTGTGGGAGAGAGATACCTCTTAGCTGCATAGAATTGTTATGAGATCTAAGAACAGCTCCAAGAGCATCAGCAGCCAGAATGAAAAGATAAGGGGCTAAAGGGCACCCCTGTCGAACTGATTTTTGAAGCTCAATGACCTTAGAGAAGGATCCGTTAATGCAAATGACTGACGAGGCCTCTGACAAAACAAGATCGATATGTCTTTCAAAAACATTACCTAAGTTGTGGTGTTTGACTATACTTTTTAAAAAGGACCAATCAAGCATGTCGTAGGCTTTGGCAAAATCCAACTTAAGAAGAATGGCATTTTGATTAGTGGAAGAAGCCCAATGCAAGCCCTCAATAGCAGTAACAACATTATCTAAAATATACCTTCCTTGAACAAAACCGGTTTGCTCCTTGCTTATAAGATGAGGAAGAAAAGGTTTAAGTTTATTAGCGATAGCTTTGGCTACTATTTTATAGATAACATTCAAGAGAGTGATAGGGCGCCAATTACTTATGCTCATGCGATCTCCTGACTTGGGGAGAAGCTTAATAATACCAGCATTAATCTGCTTACCAAAGGAACCTACCCTGAGAGCTTCCTTATACACACTATAGACAATGTCTTGAAGAGAAGGCCAGAATTTCTTAAAAAATTCTGTGGGAAGGCCATCCATACCAGGGGCTTTACCATCGTGGAGTTGTTGAAGAGCATTACCAAGATCCTGTTTGGAAAGAAGAGAAGCATTACCAAAGATGGAGCGATTAAACGGAGTAATGGCTCCTAAGCAAGTATTAACTGCTATGGGGTCAATCGCCTCTTTTCGAAAAGTTCGAGAGTAGAACTCAAAGAAGGCCTGTAAAATGTCATCCTTGGAGGTGAAGATATTGTCTTCGACTTGAATAGCTGGAATTTTATGGGACGGGTTCCCCCCTTTGAGTAGACGAAAAAAGCCAGTAGTAGCCTGGTCACCCATGCGAAGCCAAGAGAGACGAGCACGGAGATGAGCACCTCTAGCTTCATAGTGATCCATGATACGTAGGTTCTCTTTGGCACGTTTCAAACGACTAAAGTGAGCCCCAGTAGCCTCTGCTGTATTGATAGTATTTTGAAGAAGGGAGATTTCCTCATGAAGGTTGGACTTGTGAGAACTTAGCCGTGAAGCCACCAGTTTACCCGCATGTTTGGAAAACCGTTGGAGGCGGATACAAGCATTATTCCACCAATCAATCCAACCATCTTCACCAAGGGGTTTAGGATGCACATTCCAAATTTGCATCAATAGAGAGCAAAGGGAGGAACTATGAAGAAAGGCAGTGTTAAAGATATAAAGATCGTTAGAAGAGTAGGAGTTCCCAGAGTGGGAAAGAGACCAATGAATAGGATAATGATCAGACAAAACCTGGGTATAATCTACTTGGACAGGGGTACCATTGGTAGAAGTAAAATGAATAAGAGGATTAGTAGATAGATAAACCCGATCCAACCGAGAAGAGATGTAGGAAGCACCATGTCTAGCATTACTCCAAGTGAACCAATTAGAGGTACTAGACGAGGAATAGTTTTCATTAGCTTCGTGCAACTTTAATTGAAGTTTCAATGAGAGCCACTCAGAAAGCTCCCTGTTATCTAAACCACCCCTTTGCCCTCCAACTTTATCCTTTGGATGCTCAGTCATGTTAAAGTCCCCTGCAATAATCCAGTTAGCTTTGGGTAAGTTGTGCCTAAGCCAATTCCACAAGAGCTTTTGATTAGTTGAGTTACAAGGAGCATAAATGGAGACAATCCCTAAGATCTCATTAGCGTACCGTAATCGAACCCAACTACAATACCCTAAAGTGTCACAACCGTGATCAAGAACAGACTCCTGCCACTTATTATGGAGAAAAATTATAGCCCCCCCTTTACCAGGTTCATGGTGAGTAAGAACATAAGAACTATTGGGAAAAATGCTCTGGCAACAAATTTGAAGATTGAATCCTTGGATTTTAACTTCTTGAAGACAAACAACGTTAAAGAAATGTCTTCGAATATAATCTCGAACTATATATCGTTGACGAGGGTCTGAAAGGCCCCTAACATTCCATGAACAACACTTCATTGGGTTTGTGTAGAAGAAGGAGGATCCTCCTCAACCACCAAGGCCTTAAAAGAATTCCTAGATTCAAAGTTGTTAACTAGAGGACGTCGAGCACTTGTTCTTTTGTTAATGGACTGGCTAGCACTAGTCGATGCTCGATGCCCTTTAGGGAAGGCACTGAAGATAGGGTTATCACGTGTGACTGAGGCATAAGATTTCTGGGTAACACACTCCCAACCACTAGTAGCATCTTTTGGGGCCCTTTCCTGATTAAGAGGAGTCTTAGTAACATTAGTATCATCGGTTCTCATATCATCCACGTCGGACACCTTAGAATCCGAAGAAGGAGGTTTAGTTGATTGATCCTCGACATTATCCTTGCCTATGTCCTGAGATATGTTTTGAAATTTTAGTTCTTCACTAACTTGTTCTGCTAAAATTCGCTCAGCTTCAAGCTTGGCCAGTAACTTCGGGCATTGAGCTTTATGGTGGTTCAGATCGAGGCAGTAATAACAACTGTTGAGAAGTGTAAGATATGAGATTTTCTGAACAAAGGTCTTTCCTTTTACATTAACTTCTAGTGAATCAGGACGTGGCTTTTGCATATCGATTTTGACGCACACTCGTCGAGTGGGTCGTGGACGGAAGCCTGAATAGCTCTCCATTCCGATGACTTCCCCAACTTATGCAGCAAGGATATCAACATGGGGAGAAAAATGAGGAGGGAGTCCTGGAAATTCGATCCAAACTGGCAAAATACTTTTGCTAGCTTTTGCAGGATCGAAATCCTCCTTCTAGGGTTGAAGGACTAAAAAAGAGCCATAAACATCCCAAATAGACTGTTGTTTCACGAACTCTGCCATAGCCTTAGTTTCAAAAGCAAATAGAAAAAAGTCTTTTGTGAGATTGGAAGCTAAGGTTATTCTAATATTACTGGGTTTCCAAAATTTTTTAACCCAATCTTGAAACACCGAGGCAGGAGGAATCCTACTAGTGAAGAAGCCAATTGTGTATAGGTGAGTAAATGTTTGTACGGTTTGGTCCAAGATGTCTTTCGGAAAATCAAAACGTAAAATAGAATCATTTGCATCCATAATGCTTGAGTTGTCAACAGGTTGTGAGTCAATGTTAATATTGGAGGATTCCATTATTTTACGTTTTTTTCCTCCAACATCAACATCAGAGCAAGAAGACAAAGCGGATTGGGTCATGCAGACCCGTTGAGCCTAAACCTAGCCAATTTAGAAAAGCAAAAAGAAAATATGAAAAAACCAAACAAAACACAATGGAACAAACTCACCGGGTTTATTAATGGATGATAATTTTAGGCAACGCACGCGTGATGATCGCAACCACCTTTGGAGTCCTTCAATGTGCCCCGCCGGAACAATGCATGTTGTTTTCAGAAACTCTAATCCGGAACGATCGAATTCTCCCCTGATTTGATCTGCAATGCCACACGTCGAAGCAGAGACTCGTTACCAGGAATGTGATCTGCAGAGATAAACATCCGTAGAGATAAACATCGGCGATCACGAACAGGAATCCTCCGGGTCTGCCACAATTCTGTGCATCCATGTCCGCTGTGCCGTCGGTTTCCTGGCTCTTTGCAACAACAATCAAGACTGCTAGGGCGTTTTTCGGTAGCCCGAAACACTCACGTAAACCTAATCAAATCTCTGTCTATACTAACAATATGTAGAGTTGTTTGCAATGATCTGAGAAAACTTGTTTCCGCAGATACAAATATTGACAATGAACTAGAAAAGAATTGTTAAATACATATTCAATATCAAAACATTTAAACTAAACATAAAAAGAAATATAAAAAGAAAAGGAAACATAATGAATAGGGGATGTTATGTAAGGAAACATCTTTACAAACAACTGACCTTACAAACAACTAATCCCACACAAAGGAGGAGGGATACAATTTGGAGATCTACTAGTCACTAAGAATCAATTAAAAACAGGGGCAAATAAGAGTGGTAGAAAATTGGATGAAGCAGAAAACACCCAAAATTCTCCATAATAGTAAGATTCATTGAAGTAGCATTGTGTCTTCCGCATTCAAATGGATCCATTTTACCATAGCTTTGTAATAAATGATATCCTTATTGTAATAAAATTTGAAAAGACAAGTAATTACTTACTTGAAAAGGACAAGTTGTAATTAGACACAAAGCAGTACTTTGTAATAATTGGCATCTTTTCTGGAGTTTGACGTAAGGTATTTGTACCCAGAAATTAAAGAACATGTCAATATGGAGTTGCACAATCAATAAAGTAAAAGCGAGTAAAGATGTCAAATAAAGCAGAACAAGAAAGTGACTAGCCATCCCTTTTGTTTAGTTACAAATCTAACCATGGTGGAAGTGTTGGATTACCTCTAAAATATAGATGCTGAAGAATTAATAAAGCATTCTTTTCATATTCTTTTGCATTTTCTTGGTTACATTCTTTATGCATAATATCGAATGTTACATATATTTGACATTTGTCACGATATCTAAGAATGGGATGTCACAATTGGTATTGAAGTAAATCATGACCCATGAACCAATAAGAATCAAGGGCTAACTACAATCTAAAATGAACCATGAGTCACAAACTAGGGAGAATCACAAACCATTGCCGGATGTGCATCATGTCCATGTAACCAAAAAGGTTCCTTTCCAGCAACTTTCATGGATAAACCATAGAAGCTACCATGTCATTTATGTGTCAACCAAGTAATGCTAAATTAGCAAAATATGTCATTTAAGTCTTCCAAAACTATAAAAATTAAACTTGATAATTTTTGGCCAAAGGCATGTCCAATGTGCAGCACTCTTCAAGACATACTCTTCAAGACAATTCTAACACTATAAATTTCATCTTAAACAAAGTTATGGTTCAGGAGATATAGCCATTAGGAGTTTCTCATAGAGAGTGCATTAAATAAAATTAAAATGTAAAAAAAAATAATTTTTTAAATTAAAATTAATTTTAAAAATTAAAGCAAGGTGTCAAACCCATGACCTACAAGTACCAAGCCCAAAATTTAACCCTTATTCCACTAGCAACCAACCCAACTTGCTTAGGTGTGCTTAATCAACTAATGAAATTCATATATAGGTTAAAATATAAAAACTTTTAACACTTAAAAAAAAGACCTTAGGGATTTCGGCGACCGTGCAGCATGGTACAACCCAAATGCTGCAAAGTGCAACGGAGCCACGCCACGAGATAGTAAGGCCACGCCAAGCCCAACCGTGGAGCATCGCAACAAGGCTTGAGCGCCACACATGGCAGCTAGCCCAGGCCGCATCCAAAGCCGCACAACACAAGTCTTTTGGTGAGCTATCAGCACCAGTAGCTATAGCTAAAACGTGTCATCCTCCTCCATCCCTGCCAGTCCCACTCTCGTCTCCCGTCTTTGGTCATCAGTGACCAAGCACCGCGTGTGCCCTCCTATGCCATTGTGGCTGTCCCTGCTTACTCTGACAGCACCCATGGCCCCTGCAGTTTGGTGCCGTGCCTAGCAGCTACACAACCCATGTCTGCATACACCGTGAACACCATAGGCCCCTGCTCCCCAATGCTCAAGATTACCGCAACTCCCTGTCGGCTAGCAACGAAAATGGCCGTAGGCCCCTGCTAGCTAGTGGTTGTCTGCACCATAGGTCATGACCGTCTATTCGGAAAAAATCTGGCAACGGATGGGAAAAAAAGGTCTGATTGCAAAAAGTGGTTCATCCATAGAAAAATTTTGAATTTAAAAATCAACATTTAAATTATCAATTATGGTCAAATTGATAGGTTGGCAGTGTGAGAATTGAGAATTCTATAATTAAGCATACTAGTCTTAGAGTAGTATTGGGATGAGTGACCTCTTGAGAAGTCTTAAAATTCATGCCCAAATGCTCAACTTAGAAAGCCCGTAACTTTTGATCTTGAAAGCCTTTTTCAATGAACAAAGAGTGAGTCCTAGCAAATTTCACCTTTTCAAATATAATGGTGAAGTCAAATCTACCCAATGTAGCTCTAACACTTGGTTTTTAATCTTTGCCCTTAAATTGTGCCTCAAGAGCCTCAATTGTTAGATTTAGCATAACTCATGCATTTGATGTTCATTTTTAACATATGAATAGTTGTTTCTAACATCTTTCAACCTTTTCAATCCAATGCTAATATCAAACTAGTTATTTGAGGAAGTAATGATTAGATAATAATTCACATCATGCCCTATTAGGCCCATAAACTAGATCAACTAACTTGATCTAGCAATATAATGGTTAAGGCTAAAGAATCTAATATTTTTTGCTATCTTAGACATTTGGATTAAGTGGTTAGGTTATGCCTATAATTAGACTTAGGCCACTAACCTCTAGTGTGTCATTAATAACATTGCCAAAGTTCATGTCTTGAGGGAAATAGAAAGGTCATTGAGAGTGTAGAAAATGTAGCCAAACCATTGGCCCAACAAATCAAGCAGTTAGAGAAGTAATTGGAAAACTAGAAAATTGCAAGAAAGATTTATACCAATCTAGCTTGCAACCAAATCATTTGACAACAAACATCAACCATCATGAAAATTTATAACCTTGTCCTGACAAGGCATATGATACATGTGAGAAGAAATGAACCAAGAGCAAATCCAAGAATAAGCATGAAGGTCATAACATACAATGTTCTTGCAAGGTCCCAAACCAATGAAAGATGGCACCTACTATGTTCACCTTGGGCCTTAGACTAGCATGAGGAGGAAAGAACGATCGAGATTCCAAAGAAGTCACATAGCCTTAGCATTAGTACTTAAAATGCAATCATTAGGAAGATGTGTATGTATGGTCAACACACCTTTAATCATTGATCCAACATGTCTAGATGTTAGACTTTGTCATGTATTTTACTTGATTAACCGAATCAAGAAAAGTTTAAAGTATAAGCTATTCCTAAATAGTATCATTCACCTATGTGAAGACTTTAATGCAAAAGCTATTAATGGAGTTCATCAAATCTAAAAATATGAAAGAGTGAAAGAGCCTTTGAAAGAGGAACCTAATTTGAAGATGATGTTTCCATCAGTTCATCATACCATTTCTTTGGCCAATGCATACTCTGCCTATTTCAAATCCTCAGTAGATAAGTCAAATTGCAGAATACAAGAACAAATAATGCTAATGGATCATATTCATCAAGAACTACAATTCACCAATTATGTTATCATGATTACTAAAGATGAGTTAACATCTTTCTTTATTGAGACTTTAGATTACATTTAGTATGATACCCAATTTGATAAGACGCGAATTGCACAGGCCGCGATATTGCATACGCGATATCGCGTCCGACACGATATCGCGTCCGACACGATATCGCATCCCCTGCAATATCGCGTACGCGATATCGCGGTCCGCTGCCAAATCTATAAATAAGAGTTGGCACTCCCCTCATTTATAATCATAGGCGTAAAGTAGCGAAGCTCTGGTAGATTGATCACCCCAGAGATAGAATATTTTCCATGTGCCCGCAGTAGGAGTCCCCCAAGTGAACGGTTCTTTATTCGAGTAGCTTTGTACTTGAACGCAAGTTGTGTACGGCAATAAAGATGAGCTTTGTGGATAAACCTTATAGTGCATGGATAGGTTTAATTAATGTTATTTATTGCTTTCCTAATAACGTGGCATGAGTACGACTTGGTTACGAGCATTGACGAGCGTGTACGGCTAGCGAAGGAATAGGCTACTCATCGCGAGTAGATTCTCTCACCCTTACCTCCTAGAACATGGGACAAGTACGACTTGATTACGAGCATCTACAGATGTGTACGGCTAGTCAAGGAATCGGCTGCTTGTCACACTTAGGTTAGTTAAGTGCCTCAGTACGACCGCTTCGAGCACGTGCGTTACGTGTGGTAATCCCAGTAACGATTAGCGTTTGGTAACCACAGTTGCACAGTTCAGGGTGTGTACGGCAAGTGGGAATGGATGCTGACGCTAGGACTTAGTACTGTAGTTAGAGTTAGTTTTAGTTTCTTAACCCTTCACCTTTTAGCATAGGAGATAAACTATAAAATACCAAGAAAATCATATACCTCGGACTTACTTAACCATACACCGTGACAACAACAAGTAAGTCTGGGAAGACAACGATTAATTAACCCCAAGTGTTCCTTGTGGCGTTTAGGCATTTAGTCTGCGGAGTTCGACCGGATCGAGCGTGCTACGCTCGTTTTGTATGGTTGAGTGTAGGGGTACCTCGCCACTCATCATTGGCGCCGTTGCCGGGGACTAAGTGTTTTTACGCCAATTAGAACATTAGGAATCTTTCACATCGTTGTGAGCCTCAACAAACCTTTGGGTTAATTAGTTAATTAAGAACACAGATAACGGTGAATAGCACACCATTAGAATGGCTTCTTCTCATAAGGTCAACTCACCTAAGGATAACACAGAAGACAGTCAGCATCATACGCATAACCCAAACCAGCCAAGTCCTAAACAGTATACGATAACTTATACTCATCCCGATGAGTATATTCCTGATTACACTTTTACCCTCCATCAGGATGAACAGTTGC
>MNCI01009030.1:11655-48921 GCA_015680685.1 Gnetum montanum | reverse complement strand
TACTATACACTACTACATCGTTGCCCGGGCCATGGGTACGCTAAGCGGGATCAACTTCGCCACATCATGGATGGGCTAAGAAATGAAACGAGAAGAACTCTTGGGACTTACGCCCAAGGGAGACTTTCCCAACTGAGAGCCCATGAAGTTGAAAGTTTGTTGGAACAAGTAGCGCAAGAAGAGGGTGAGCTACGTAAGAGGGAAAGTGCAGAAGAATACAACCGCGATCCCTCCCTTCGCAAGAAGGGAGTGAAATTCTGTGATGAGGAGGATGAGTCACCACTCGAAGAGTTGATGAATCGGAAAACTGTGCTGATCCAAAAGTTAACAACCAAGGTATCGGCTAAGGTAGACCAAATGTGGAATTCCTTAGACTCACGAATTGAAACAGTCCAAAAAATTGTAGAGGAGTCTAAGGTAGAACAAGGTAGTGACAAAGGCAAAATAAAGCAGAGAAACTTAAGCCCTGCACATAACAAGGGTAAGGGGAGAATTCCTATCTCTGATGAGGCTGTAAGTTTTGATTCAAACAATGATGGTGGATGTGAGGTTTGCTACTATGACCATCCTAAGGGATGTTGCCCAATTATCTCACATCTGCAGGAGTCTAGGGTGTATGCACTAAATCTAAGACTTAATCAACGGTAAACACCCTGAAGGTTACCTTATCCACAAGGTAACCCAAGGCAGTTCCACCAACCCTTGACATATTATCCAAGTGGAATGCCTCCACAACCCATCTGTCATGGGGGATGCCACCGCCAACACATCAATACCCTTACCGACAACTTGATCCTTACAGTTATTATGTGCAGCAACCAGTTTCTCCAGGTGACTCTATGGGTCACACTACTCCCCAACGTCACTACCAAGCTCAGGAGTACTTCAGGAGGACTCCTTCTCCCCCGGGAGATATCTCACATTCAGTCTATCCTCTAACTCCGCCCGCACCTCTTCCTCTTGTAGTTCCCATACAACCTGTTCCAATAATGCAAGGGGAACTACCTACCCAACCGCAGCAACGTAACACCGCGAGAGCTATAAATATTCAGCATGTAAATATCCAACCAGGTGCTAGTTCTGAGGACAACTATACAAAGAAGAGATCTTTTTTCAGAACTAGGAGCCCAGACAAACTCTCGCAACAACAAGAGGATGGGTACATGTATAGGCCTCTAACCACTAACGCTTCGAAGAACCCTTCAGTTCAAAAGAGCGTAACACATACGGTTATGTTAACACATACCGTAACTTACTGGATCAAGGTAGGCCACCTTCCCAGGAAACTAACTAACCCTGGGAATCCCTTTATTTATTTGCAGATCACTGGAAATGCACCACATCAGGCTCTTCTTGACTCAGGTTCCGGAGTCAACTTGATTTTGCAAAAGATGCATCACGCCTAGAACCTACCACAACTTAAGAAGAGCAACATCCAACTAGAGCTGGCAGACCAGTCCATCACCATTCCCTTAGGATTGGTGGAGGATGTTATTACCACTGTGTATGGTTGGTCCTACCCAGTTGACTTTCTGGTGATCAAAGTGAACAACAATGAAGGGGACTTCCCAATTATAATGGGAAGGGCATGGCTAAGCACAGTAGACGCATGCCTTAGGATCTGCGATCTTTCCTTGGAAATCTCTAAGATAAACATATGTGGAAAGATCGAGACCCCGATAGTTCCATGCATCACATACAGTGATTCATCGGGTGATGACATGAAGAAAATGTCTCCATGTAACAAGTGTGCCCAAGAAACTCTACAACAAAGATGCCTGTATGTAGCAACCACACAAGAAGTAGTAGACACCCCATGGTTGACAGCTTCTCGTAGGGGCAAACAAATATGCATGGAACGAATTGGGGAAACTCATTCCAACAACCGTGGCATAGACACATTGGAATGTGAGCATCGCCAACTTCCACCCCTCACCTTAAGATCATCAATTGGGAGAAGTTGGGCACTTCTTAGAAATTCAAATAGGCGCTCACTATTTCGGATCTCTCCCTTACAACTCAGTCATGGGGAAGATGGCCACCTATGCTAATCACATGGGGCCCTCAGTTCTTTTTTAGTTTTTGTTTTACACATTTTTGTTTTACAACGTTTTTTTTTTACACATTTTTATTTTACAAATTTCTTTAACTTTTTTTGTTTTTGTTTTACACTTTCTTTAACTCTTCTTTTTTTTTGTTTTACACCATCGTTATACTTTTCTATTTTGTGTGTGTATGTGTATGTGTCATCGACCATGTAAGTTTGTCACCCAATAAGTGTTCGGGCTGATCGTATGAACTATTTTCATATTGATTGCTAATGTTTGGTTTTTACCTTTAAGCTACAATGTTGATACTAAGGTATGTTTCTTTTAATATGGTAGGCAATGAGATCACTTCATCCATCCATCCACCAATTTCTATGGTTTTCCTTGGCTTGGAAATGTACAATAAGAACTTTAACAAATAAGTGACTGGGTATTTCTCAAACTAAGGAAGGACTCAAGGATTGCAAAGGGTGTGACTTCAAAGGAACTTGATACTTTTGTGTTGGTCATTCACTTGGGTGCTTGGCTGTTTTCTTCTTGAGTTTTCTTACCGTTCCGATGTAACGCAATAATCAAAAGCTAAGACAATAAAAATAAAGGAGTCTTTGCATGGTGTGGTCCCCACGCATAAAAACAAAAAACACAAAACACAAAAAAAAACAAAAAAAAAAACCAAAGTGAGGATTCAAAGCACACCCCTTAGATGGAATAACTATGGGCTACAAGCACTGGTTATGGAACCAAAGTGTTCCCTCTAACTAAGGCCCTTCTCGCTTCCCATTCTGTTCTTTGTTTCATCGGAATGGTGGTGGCTCTTTGAAGATGCATCCTCGTTATCTAAGTGGATGGTTTAACCGAATGCATTGATGCGAAGTCACTGGATGTGGTTGGTTTGAGGCCAGAGTTGGAATGAGATTTTCCAAGTCGCATTAATCATTAAACACACAAGGGGCTCGACACCACCTTGTTCTTGGGATTCCATTCCATTTCTCCTTCTCTCCATCCTTCTCTCGATTGTTCACCTCATTGTCGGTTGTATCATTAGTGTATATATTTTGGTTGATGCATTGTTTTTTTTTGGTAAATTCTTCTGGTTAAGACTTTAACTCTTGTTCCAAAAGACATTCCTAGAGCCTACAGACTCTTTGAATGTGGGTTTGTCAAGGCATTAACGGCATGAGCCTACTTTGGGGAGGACCCATTGACATACCTATTTGAAACATTAGTTAATTTCTTTTCCTTAACATTTTGCAATTAATTATTATTTTGTTCATTCCCATCTTGACATCCGCTTCATCGATGCCATAATTGTCCCCTTTTACCTATCTTTCTTACTCCTTTTCTTTCTTCATTCTTTCGCTACCGAAGGTTCGCAATTAGTCATGGGGGTACGGGGCCTGATTTTTCGATTTTTCTCCTAAGCCCCAAATTTTTTTGTTTCTCTTCCTAACCCCTACACCTTCGGTAGTCATCAATTACATCTTCCTAGATCCATATAAGCCATACCACAACCTAGCCAATGGACTTCCACTGAAGCAAGGTATTAATTACTTAATGATTCAATTACCCTTGCTAATATATGATTATGTTGTGTGTGTAGATGACAATCATACAACAATGAACCAGATCTGGAGCAAACACTTGGAATGGAGGAGTGCTGAAGCAGCTATGCAAGGAGTAGAATTGATGATGCGCTTACGGATGGACAACGGAAGGCGCAATCTAGGCATTGGCAGCAGTAAGACTCTTCTCTCTTCTTCTCTTCTATTCTCTCTCCTCTTTTCTCTCAGCTACCAAATATGGCCTAATGTCATTGTAATAAGGTGTTCACCCTTGTTGTCATGAACACCAGTCTTGTCAAGTCTTGTAATAATGAACCGTTCACATGTCATTCCATTAGTTCCATTTCCCTCAATAATCCCATACCTACCTGATATTATTGTAAGGAACTCGAGGACGAGTTTTCATTCAGTCATGGGGGTATGATGAGACACGAATTGCACAGGCCGCGATATCGCATCCCCTGCGATATCATGTCATTTCCTGCGATATCGCGGTTCACTGCCAAATCTATAAATAAGAGGCGGCACTCCCCTCATTTATAATCATAGGCATAAAGTAGCGAAGCTCTGGCGGATTAATCACCCCAGAGATAGAATAGTTTCCGTGTGCCCGCAGTAGGAGTCCCCTAAGTGAACAGTTCTTTATTCTAGCAGCTTTGTACCTAAACGCAAGTTGTGTATGGCAATAAAGACGAGCTTTGTGGATAAACCTTGCAGTGCATGGATAGGTTTAATTAATGTTATTTATTGCTTTCTTAGTAACGCGGCATGAGTACGACTTGGTTACGAGCATTGACGAATGTGTACGGCTAGACAAGGAATCAGCTACTCATCGTGAGTAGATTCTCTCACCCTTACCTCTTAGAATGTGGGACANGCCTTTGAAAGAGGAACCTAATTTGAAGAAGATGTTTCCATCAGTTCATCATATCATTTCATTGGCCAATGCATACTCTGCCTATTTCAAATCCTCAGTAGATAAGTTGAATCGCAGAATACAAGAACAAATAATGCTAATGGATCATATTCATCAAGAACCACAATTCACCAATTATGTTATCATGATTACTGAAGATGAGTTAACATCTTTCTTTATTGAGACTTTAGATTACATTTAGTATGATACCCAATTCTTCCAAGTTACTAAGCTATTAGAGTTAATTCCTAAGGAAGAAGTTGAGGAGCAAGATTGAGTCCTACCATCCCAAACTAGCCCATCCAACTATATTGTCCTTATTACAGAAGTACAACTACATTTCTTGATCCCAAAGATTGATAAAAATTAGGGAGTTTCTTAACTTTACTTCTACTTCTTATTTCTTATTTTTCTTTCTCTTTATTTATTTAATTTATATGTCTAATTTAGGCAGTTAAAATATTTTGGTAATACAAGTGGGAAAAGGATTTGTTCTACCTTCACTTAAATAACCAGATATGTGTTACACTTTGTGTAAAGTTAGTTAGGATTGGTGATTAGTGGTTCATAGACCTTTAATTCACCTATTTTCATGACCTAAAGATTAAGATGAGTTTTTGAAATAATATAATTTATTTTCCTCAAATATTTTTTTGATTTATATTTCATTTGCAGAATAAGCATAAGGACTTTAAAATATTCAACCCCATTTTAAAAGGAAAAAGTAAAGCATTAGAGCATTGGAGCATAAAGGGAATATTAGAGCATATAGAAATGCCATCAACATGGATATTGATGAATCATGATTTGTCAGGTGCGGTTATCAAACCCCTGTTATCAAGTACAAGATATCAGGTCTAATGAGTTCCGATATCGGGTACACGATATCGCAGCCTGACAAGTGATATCGGATACACGATATCACGGTTCTCGTGTGAGCCTATAAATACACAATTGGGCGCATGGGAAAGTAATAGGAAGTTAGTGTTAGAGTAGGATCCTTTTGTTAGTTTTTCCTCTCAAACCTTTCCCTAGTGCATGCCCATAGTATGATGATTGTAATTGTATGAAACCTTTATTCGAGTGTGACGTATTTGGACACGTACATGACTGGCAATAAAGATCAAGATTACTTCATCATAGCAACATTCACTTAATTTTAATTGTTATTTATTGCTTTCATAATTAAAATTTCTCTACCCTCATCTCCTATCCCTGTTAGTAAACATGGAATGAGTACAAATTAATCACAAGCATTTATGGATGGGCTAGTTTTTATCAATCTTTCCCATGGGTGTCTTTCCCTTTATCTTTTTATCTTTTTATGAGTAATCTTTTTATCCATAGGCTCCTCCACAGGTGTCTTTCCCTTTATCTTTTTATGAGTAATCTCATCCATGATTAAAATGCTCATGTGGATCGTTGGTTGAGGTGTTGTTCTATGCTATCAAGTCTTGGTGATCAATTATTTGGATAGTGAGCCCATTACACCCACTCATCCATTCTACAAATAAGAGGGTCTGTTCAGGGGCACAGTGATATTCTTGACATTCTTGAAACTTAAAAATTAATTTTGTGTTCATTGTACCCAGAATGAAGAAGGATGGACCAAGAGGAAATGATTAGGGTGTGACATCAAGCGGACTTGCAGATTCTCTTTGGTGACGTCTGTGGGAGTTATCATGCAACGTGGCTGTACTAAGATCCTTGTAGATCTAATGAAAAATGGGAGTAAGAGTAATCAAAAGGGCACTCAAAAATCAAATACTGTTCTAGGGGGTCCCACTAGAAAGACATGCACCCATGCCTGAAGGTTGGCAGCTCCTCTGGATTCAATATTCAAAAAAAAAAGAAAAGAAAAAAAAAGCAAATAAAAGGGAAGTGCCACAAAACAAAAATCACTCCTCCCTTGAACAAAATGCCAAGTGATTGTACACCTTATTGTTATGGTACTCTCATAGCCGCTCATCATGGGATGAAACAATGTGATGTCACTGATTGAAAGGATGGACTTGGTCCTGATCTTGGAACGACAGGTTAATGACATGTTAATCATGCTTTACACGCAGGATTCATTGTGCCCTGAGTTAGTTACCTCACGTCCCAATCTCTGCAATCCCTTCTCCAATTCATTCCATCTCATTGTTTATGTAATTGTGACTTGTGTCTTGTATAGCATTGAATTCATACCTCATCATGGTGGTATTTACATGTGTGTGTTTTGTGCAGTTAGTGCAGATTACATTTAACCCTTCTAGTGCCCACAGAAACTTTAAGTGTGGTTACACAAGGGCATTATAGGTTGGAACTTGCTTTGGGGAGGACCCACTTGTGTAATTTTTGTTGTAATCTTCACTTAGGACATAGCTCACACACATAATTTCTTACCCTCAGCTTAATTTTTCAATTTATATTCGTTCCCTTATTACTATCCTTCAGATTCAACGTTCCTATGAATCATCACATGGCCTTTTTCTCTACCATCCAAGGTCCTTATTGATAAATTCCACACCATCATAATTTTCGTGCCTTCAGAACTAGTTGAATTACCCTGGAACCCTATAACAATCGTCTAGATGTCCTTAGTTTACATCGTTTAATTTCAAAAGAAATATTAAAAATTCAATACATTCTCTAAGTGCCCTAACTTTGATGAAAATATGTATACGTGACCTCCTCGCAACACTTACAATCATTTTCCACTATTCACGTAGGGGAGATTTTCAATTTTTTCTCTCTCTACGACTTACAATTGTGAGACCCTTGCTTTTATACCTATATCTCGCTTGCTGGTACTCTACCTACTTGAACCCAGAGTGTTCAGCTTAGTTGTGGGGGAGGGGCACTCACTGAATAACACATAACTTTTTTGAAATTTTTTGAAATTCATCATTTTCCAAAGGACATCTTTAAGGGTAATTAGTTCTAAAATTAAGAATAAAATGTGTCAAAAACAATTTCATCCCCTTAGCTATACCAGAAAATTAAATTTGGAAACCACCTAAGCAAAGAGGACTCAACACTATAATCTTTCGGGGACATGTTCGTTCAATAATTAACATCACATGGAAATAAAGTAAATCTATTAAGGCAAGCAGTAAGGTATAACCTAACTTTGGTAATAACCTTACTAACGATTGGTCCCGTGTGATTGCAGAGGGTCCTGAAACGCAGACAACAGGAAGGTCTTGCTCAAGGTGCGATCGAACGATCTCAGAGAGGTGGAAGACAAGATCCTACCAGACAACACGCAGAACAGGAGGAACAATCATTCAGTATTCATCAAGAAGATCCTCCTACCGTACGGTCCAAGTAGGCAGAAGCAGGAGATACCCTCTCTGAAAGTGATGCCTAGTACTTAGGGGAAACGTACCAATTTTTTCACAATAAAGAAGAAGGCACCATGGTTAACATTTGTGGTGTGACTATTGATTTCTCTATTCAAGCCATGTCATAAGTATTAAACCTTCTGAATATAGGGCCAAAGGTTGCTAAGAACCAATTGGACACTTTCAGAACTAAGCCACTTAATAAACTGTTGACAGAGAATAAAAAGGTGGTAGAAGAAAAGGAGACGACTGTTTGGGATGCCTCCGCATCACAGGTGCAAATCCATGTGCATCTTAAGGCACTCAAGGCCTTAGAAAAGGAGAACAAGTAGTTGGTTGCAAATAACCTTCGGTTGACCATAGTAGAGAAGCAAAAGAATGTTCTCGATGAACACTTTCATCAACTACGAGAACAATTCATTCGGGTCAACTGAGATGTAAGCCATTTAGCCAAAGAAAACCAAACCCTCTCAATGGAGGAGGTACGCGCTATTCACCAAAAATAAGCAATTAAGATAGGTGTGTGGTAGAATGAGGCTAAACGACATGAGAAGCTGAAGAAGCACTTCTGGGATCAGGTGGGGATGTACAAATAAATCCTGGAGAAGGAGATCCATATGGCCAAGGCTCAAATCAACATTATCAGTGCTCAACACACTAATTGGAGGGCCATATTGGACACCTACACCTTTGCCCACCAAGCGGAATCTAAGAACTAGGACCTGCAGATCTAGGACTTGACAGAGTACATGAAGTTGGCAAACCTTAGATATGCCAACCTTTCCATGTTAACAGCAAGGTGCCTGAGAACAAAGCTCAAACAGTAGGTAGCTTCCACCCATATTAAATATGAAGCTGAATTTGCAGAACACAAGAAGCTGAAAGAAAATATAGACGTTGCAAATTTTGAACTTGTGATGGTAAAAGCAAGCTACCAAGGACAGAAAGATGTTGCAACTGCCTTGGCTCAATGGCTAATAGATCTTAATGAATACAAAGACAAAGCCAGAGCCTATGAGGAGGAACGACGGGTGTTCGTGGCATGGTATGTTAAAGCCAACCAAATGTTCCCGCAACTACCCTGTCCGTGGAAGGTGCCGAGTCCATCAAACATTGGAACATTAGCATGGATGGCATAAGACCCTCGGACCGAAGAGGATAAAATCTAGGCCATACTTCAATGCCATCAAATCCCAAGACCTGGAGTGCAAGAAAAGGGAAAGACACCTATGGAGGAGCCACTGCCACCAAGAACTACATGAGTTCCACTAATTTTGTAATCATAAGATTTTCTATGTGTTGTGTCTAAATTTTGTTTAATTCTCCACTACGACATGAATAAATTTCTAGTCAGTCAATAATCCCATACCTATCCACTATGTATTCAATTGAGCTTGTTCCTCACTTTCTTTGACTCGAGGACGAGTTGTTATTCAATCGTGAGGGTATGATGAAGCGCTAATTAGTCGATGTGTTGATGGGGCCCCGTTTACGCAGCCGCCTATCCAGACCTATAAATAAGAGGGCCTTCTGCCTCATTTAGGAATCCTTTTGTCATTTGTAGCTAGACTCTTTCAGTTTGTTTCTGTAGGAGTTAGATTATTTTCCCAGTGCATGCTCGTAGTGTGATGCTTGTAATTGTATGGAACCTTTATTCAAGTGTGACATACTTGGACACACACATGATCAGCAATAAAGATCGAGATTACTTCATCATTATAGCATTCACTTAGTTTTAATTGTCTAGTTTAATTGATAATTGTTATTGTTATTTATTGCTTTCTTAGTTAATATTTATTACTTTCTTAATTAATATTTATTTATCATCATTTACTATTCCTATTGTTAAATGTGGAATGAGTACAACTTAATCACGAGCATTTAGGTGTGACTACTTGGTAACCCAGTAGCGTACCTAGGATCTACCTTGGTAATCCCAGTAGTAGTCGTGCACGAGGTCCAAGATGTGTATGGATGATTAAGGAATGGATACTCATCGCACTTAGGCTAGCTTAGACTCATTTCCTATTACTCATTAGTTCAATCAATATTATTCTCCATTGTCTCTAGGAGTAGCATTAGTTTAGGATCACATCATACGTCTCACTCTGGACTAAACCATACGTGACAAAGCAAATACTAGTCCAGGTGGGAAGACAACGAACTACCTTCAACGTGTAATGATCTAGATACCACAATTAGCCTGTCTGCGGAGTTCAACTGGATTGCGCATGAACACTCGTATTTGTATGGTTGGGCATAGGGATACCTAACCGCTCATCAGTAACCTAGTAGGATACCTAGGACATGCAGTTGGTAATCCCAGTGGTAGTGGTACACAAGGTCCAAGATGTGTATGGATGATTAAGGAACGAATACTCATCGCACTTAGGCTAGCTTAGATTCTCTCCTCCTATTTCCTCGTAGTTAGATTCTCTCTCTCTTTCCTCCTTAGCTCAATTAAAGTTATTTTCCATTGCCTCTAAGAGTAGCACTAGTTTAGAATCACATCATACACCTCACTCTAGACTAAACCATATGTGATAACATATATACTAGTGCAAGTGGGAAGACAGCGAACTGCGATCAACAAGTAACTATCTGGATACCACAACTAGCCCATCTGCGAAGTTTGACCAAATCATGCATGAACGCTCGTATTCGTATGGTTGAGTGTAGGGTTACCTCGCCACTCATCAGATATGTTTGAGGATGAATGAAAACTAAGTGGGGTAGTTTGTGATATCCCCATTCCTAATTGGAGTTGTTCTATGGCAAAGATGGTGTCATTTTGTAACCAATGATGTATTTATTGTAATAAGCCCAAAAAGGAAAAGTTGTAACAAGACCTAAAAGGGCACATTGTAATAGCAGGCATGTCTTATGAGGTGATCTTTGGGAAATTGACCTAAGGTATTTATACTTTCAAATTAGAGGTCATGCCAACATGGAGTTGTGGAGCCAATAAAGGCAAGTTACAAGTGCCAAGCAAGGTTACAAGTTAGAATTCTTTCCCTCAAGTGCCTACAGCAAGAGTCATTGAGTGTACAAATCTTTATTCGAGCATTGTTGTACTTGAGCACAATAGTGTGTGCGGCAATAAAGATGAGCTTTTTGATAAAATTTGTAGCACTTTGGATAGATTAGCTATTTTATTTAGGCATTTACTATTTTCAATTATTTATTAAATGCTTTCAATTAGCTATTAAATATTTCCTAGTTATTATGTTAATGAGTTAATTAAGTGAGATAGATTACACACATAAGTACGACCACTTCAAGCATAACACATATTCACTTGGTAATCCCAGTAGCGTTATTGCCTGATATGCCTAGTAGCGTAGTGCTTGGTCACCCAGCAATGGATATGTGGGTTCAAGATGTGTATGAAAAGTGGGATTGGATGCTTATGTTAGGATTAGTTAAATGCTAGTTAATTATTTAATTTAGATTAGTTAATCAAATTCCTTTTATCTACATTTGAGCACTAACATATAAAACAAAAAATGATAAAAATCAAATGCCTCAGTTACACTTAACCATACCAATGAACATCATAAGTGTAATTGGAAAGACAATGATTGACCTTAAGGCAAGACTTACTTCCTAAAGGACTAGTGCACAAGAAACGATAAAGTCTACGAAGTTTGACCGGATCGCACGTGAACATTTTGTGATTCATATGGTTGGGCATAGGGGTACCTCGCCACTCATCATTGGCTCCATTGCCAAGGACTTTGTTTGTGGAACATGTGCTATTTAGGTTTAAGTGAATATAATTAATATTGTTGTATGAACCTCAAGGTCAATCTAATTCCCACTATACATAGAGTTATAAAAGCACATTAATAATTTTATTGTGTTTTGCAAAATGTCTTCTTCTTCTCACAAGCACAAAGATACCAAACCACTGGTCCCACAAGAATGCAAAGTGGTATACACTCATCCAGATGATTTTGTGCTAAATTTCACCTTCATCCTACATCAGGATGAATAGATGAGATGGCATGATATGAAGGGCAACATCGTCTTGCCCCCCGATCGATATGTGTCCAGGATGTTGTTTAAAACTCTTAAGAAGTTGGGCATCTCAGATCTTCATGAAGAATACATTGTGGATGGATATGACAATCAAAATTACTATCCCACTAAAACACAATGCAAGCGAGATCAATGTCAGGAGAAACTCCATGAAGATACAAAGGGGAAACATTACACTAATCCCTTGTTCCTACTAACTCAAGATAGCATTGAGGATCCTCCTACTGAAGATTCTCAATATGAAGATTCTCCACCCCCTGATACTAGTGACAAGGGTGTGAATCTAAACCTGTGATCCACTATCCATAAATTAGGTTTAGGAAAAAGTAACAACCAAGGTAGGGATTCAAGTAAACATTGCAACAACAAGGGATTTAAGAATGGAGATCGTAATAAACATAAGAGTGGTGGTGGATACCATGGTGGCGATGGCAGTCCACCTTCCTCTTCATCCTCTTCATCTGATTCTCAACATTCCTCTTCATTTGACCATTCTCATAGAAGCCATCATCGAAACAACCATGATGAAGGTAATCGTTGAGATAACAATGACCATGAAGGCCATCAAAACCGAAGGGGTGGCTGAAACCATCATTGGCATCATCAATGCAGTGATGCTGATGAACCTCTATTAGCAACTCAAGTATGCTCAAAATTGTGGAGGTAGTAAAAATCCCAACCAAGTATTTGAAGGATAGTCAGATCAAGTCCCTAGACATGAAAAATATCCCAAGATTTGAAGGGGAATACAACTCTGATCCGCAAACACATCTGCAAGCTTTTCAAGATGCTTGTGCCTTACAAAACATAGAGAATGAGTGGCAGAAACTCAAACTTTTCCCAAGGACACTCATCAAGGAAGCTAAAAGTTGATACCGGTCCTTAGAGCTAGAATCTATCCACAAATGGAGTACTATGTTATAACTATTCAATAAAAAATATTAGACGTACTTCAAAGTGTCTAATCTGATAAGGTAAATCCAAGGCTAGAAACAGGGAGCACATGAACTCTTGGATGCTACTATGGGTCAATGTTATTTACTCTTACACCAATACCCTACCCATGGTTATTCTTAGAGGGAACAACTTCATCACATCATAGATGGGCTTAGAGCAGAAACTAGAAGAATCCTTCGAATGTATGCCTAAGGAAGATTGTCTAAACAGATAGCCCATCAGATCCAAAGGTTAATTGAGTAGGTAGCAAAAGAAGAAGATGAGCTACGAAAGAGGGAAACTGCTAAAAAGAGTATAATAGGGACCCATCCATCAAAAATGAGAAGTCTGATTCTGTGATGAGGAGGAATCACCACTTTATGAAGTGGTGAATAGAAATACCTTACCTATTCAAAAATCTATTTTTGACATTTCGGCCAAGGTTGACAAGTTATGGGACTCTTTGGATGAAAAGTTTCAAATTACTTTGAAGATTGTTGAGGAATCTAAAGAGCAAAATTGTAGGAGGCGAAAAGGAGCTGAACATGCCTACCAAAGAGGTAAGGTCAAAGCTACCACAATAGAGGAAGTTATGGAGTCTAACTCTAATGATGAAACTAAATGTGACATCTGTCAATATGAAAATCCCAAGGGATGTTTCCTTATGATGTTACACTTACAAGAGTCTAGAGTGTACAGATTGAATCCTCGCCTAGCACATAGACAAGCTCCTAAACGATTGCCTTGTCCTTAAGTCAGCCCAAGGAAATTCCACCAGCAACAAAAAGCTTACTAAACAAGTGGAACTCCTCCACAACCTTATGAACAATACCAATAGTGGTACCAACCACAATCATGGGGAATTCCACCACCAAGGAAGTAGTACCCTTATAGGAAACTAAATCCATACAGGTACTATGTTTAGTAGCCCATCTCCCCTAGAAGCTCTACAAGTCATACATCATTCCAGCATCACTATTACCCTCTAGAGTATCACCAAACACATTCACCATCTATTTGAGGGAAAAACCCATATCCATATCCTTATCATCCTCCACATCTCTTTACACCAACATCTCCACCTTCAACCCAATTACCTCTTGCTCTGTCTATATAGGGTGAGATTCCTCCATAGCGGCAACAATGAAATGATACACGAGCTATACACTTACAACTAGTTTTTCAACCAAGTGGTCCAGATAATCGATCAAGAAAAGGCCTTCCTTCCAATCCAGCTGTCCTCTCTAGCCCTTACAACCTACTTTGGCTTATCATCCTGCATCTCCATTACCCTCATCCTCTACATGAAATACCTTTGAGTGCCCTTCAAACCAAGTTCCCCCTAGGATCCACACTATAATGCTAACCCATGCTATTTCTGACTAGATCAAGGCTAGCAATCTTCCTACGAAAAGATCTGATCTAGGAAGCCCACTCATCTATCTATAGATCGCTAGACATGAGTCATGCAAGGCCCTTCTTGACTCTAGTTCTAGAGTTAATCTCATCTCCCATGACATGTACAAGGCCTGAAACCTACCACCTTTCAAGAAGAGCAACATTCATCTAGAATTAGCAGATCAGTCAATTACTGCTCCTCTAGGATTAGTAGAGGACATTGTGACCACAATTTGTGGGTGGTCCTAATTTGCTGATTTTCTAGTGATCAAGGTGGACAAGTGCAAAAGCGACTTCCCCATCATCATGGGAAGGGCTTAGTTAAGCACGATTGATGCATGAATGAGTATAAGGGATCTCTCTCTCAAAATATCTAAGGAAAATGAGCTAGAAAATATTGAGAAGAAGCGTATTCCATGCATCGTGTATAGCGATAATGGGTGCAATTGCGTGCAAAAGATTTGGTCCATCAAGAGCACATAGATTAAGGCATGTAATCAGTGTGCACAAGAAATTAACATTCAAAGGCGTCTGTATGCAGCAGCCACAAAGCAGGAGGGCACCCAGTGGCTGATGGCTGATTCAGATAGCAGCATAATATGCATGAAGCCAACTGAGAGCTTAACATGTGAATATGTTGAAGGCATGGATAAAATTAAACAAGTTCATTCCAGACTCTCTAATGAAGATGATGATACCTATTGGGAAGAGTTGGAAATCCCTAGTCACTTTAGGCAAGAGTCCTTAGAGCTAAAAACTTTATCGGTCGGTATGGAGTATGCATTTTTTAAAAATGGTGAACCAGTCATAATTAATGCCAAAATTTCTTTTGAACATAAAGAAAAGTTGTTGAAGGTGGTAAATAAATGGTCAACAGCCTTTGCTTAGTCATATCCAAAGCTAACAGGAATCGATCCAAGGATATGCTAGCATCACATCTACACCAACTTGACCATGAAGCCTAGAAGGCAACCACAGAGGCAGCTAAATCCCAAATTGAAGCAAATTGTTCAGAAGAAGATATAGCAACTCCTCAAGGTGGGGTTCATCTATCTAATCATGGATAGTAAGTGGGTTAGCCCACTCGTAATTGTACCGAAAAAGGATGGTAAATGGCAGGTTTGCATCAACTTCAGGTTGTTGAATATGCAAATGTTTAAGGATCATTTTCCTTTGCCATTTGTAGATTAAGTGTTAGACACCATATCTAGGCATTGTTATTATAGTTTCTTAGATTGTTATAGTGGTTATAACCAAATCCAAATTGCGCTAGAAGATCAGGCCAAGACAACATTCACGAATCCTAGGGGAATTTTGCATATTGTAAGATGCCATTTGGTCTATGCAATGCCCCCGTAACATTTCAACACTTGATCCTTAGCATATTTCAATAGCAAATAAGTAGTGGTGTTGAAGTCTTCATGGATGACTTTTCCACTTATGGAGCTACCTTTGAGCAAGCCCTAGATCAACTTGAGCAAGTACTGAAAAGACATGCAATGAAATGATTGCTTTTTTCTAGTCTTGCATTCACACTTGCATTTAATTTTTGTTATTGTTTCATTTAATCTAGCTCACGCACATTCATCCTTGAATCTTACCTTGGCTCTCAATACTTGGTTTCCAATGCAAACATCTCTATCACAAGCCTTTATATGTATGCATTATAATCAATTATTTAGAAGCAGTAGAAATGGCAATCTGAGATCTTATGGCAATGGTAATGCAAGAGTAATACAAATTATTAGAACAAGAATTAGCTCTTACCATCTCCTTATAGAGATAAGGCTTTAGATCAATTTACCAAAAGAAAAGCATATTTGTAAACTATGCAAATAAAGTATAGAAAATGAAGAACATATCTTTTTATTTTGCCCATCTTTGGCTCACATTTAAATAAAATACAATATTAATTATTGATCCTATATGCTTGGTGCATTACGTCAATGATGTTTGCAATTTTCTTCAAAAATATGTGTGAAGGATTTGTAACCATTTAATAATCCTTTGTGATTTCCTGAAATTAATAAACATTTCCAATTTCTAGAAAATTGTATTTATTTGCACCTTAACAATTGGCTTTCAATAGTATCTAAATATCCACCAAATTTGGATCGTTAGCATAAGTCTATTAGAAAGAAGGGTACAAAATAGTGCACACAAGCAAAATGCATGAATGATTTTTTTACCATTTGAAGGCAGAAACCTTACAGCAATTTTTTATGATTTTTAGTAAAAAGTTTCTTTTATTAAAAAAAATCAAATGTTGATATTTGATGGGTGGATGTAATTGATTTTGGCCTAAATGTCTTTTAAAAATATATATTTTTGAAATGAATGGTTAGGCAAACTATCCAAAAAAGATGTATTATAGCCCAATCCATTTATATAAGAAGGAACAAAATGAAGAAAAGGAGGAACAATGATGAAACCAATACAAGAAAGCTTTGATGAATGAAGGATTAAATGAATAATTAAATGATTTGATGAATTCTAGAAATTTTCTAAAGTCTACAAATTAAATAATTAATTGTCATCCATTCTCATAGCTTCTTCTTACCATTCTCTATCATAACTCTCATGATTATCTCTACTCTTTACTCAAATCAACATTCTCATTACCACTCACCATCATTAGTTTCATTCTCTCATTATCCTCTTATTAATTTCCTAAAATATCTGATGAACCCATTAATTTGTCAATATTAAGAGGGTGAAGAGTCACTTTTAAGAGGTACCTTTTCAAGATAAATTTAACCAATCAAATGACATCCAATTAATTTAAAATTTTATTAATAGATAGAACCTTTCAAGAGCTTTCCAACAAGCCCAAGGTCAAGTCAAAATGCATATTAGTGAAAAAGTTATAGCCTCTAAAAATTTGTAAAAAAAGGTCTAAAAACATCTATATAGAAATCTTGCATCTTCAAGATGTCTACAAGAAGTCTCTCTTAATATCAAAAGATATATTTCAACTTTGAAGATATCTTTCCAAAGTTAGTAGACATCTTTCTAAAGAGCAAGAAAATAATCAAGATCAGTTTCTGTTATACTTAAAATCCAACAAAGTGGTATTGGAATACCAATTTCAATTTGGGACCAAATAACTAAAGAATTTGATAAATCAAGGTTGGAAACAATCTTGATAAATAAATAATTTGATAAGCCAAGGTTGAAAACATTCTTAATGATGAAGAATTCTAATAATAATGAAGAAAGTACCTCTTGTATGCATAAAAGTGGATCTGTTAAATAATTAATGCAACATGATAAAATATCTTCATAATAATAAAAGAAGGGACTGTTAAAAATTCATAAATGATAGAGAATTACCTCCATAATATATAAAGGAATATTTGTCAAAAACATTTATTGAACACGCAAAATATACTTCCATGATATCAAAAAAATGATCTCTTTAAAAATTCATGAAGCATGAAGAAATTACCTTCAATATTGATGAGCCACGATATCACGTACGCGATATTGTATCCTGCCTCATCTTTTATAAATAAGAGGTAGTGCCCTTTGTTCCCAATAGTTAGACTTAGACCTTAGCCAAACTCTTGTAGTTTTACTATTCCAAAGTTAGAATAATTTCTTTGTGCCCACAGTAGGAGTTATAGAGTGAATGGATCTTTATTCGAGCAAATTGTACCTTAGCACACATTTGTGTACGGCAATAAAGATGAACTTTATGATAAACCTTGCAGCATAAAGATTAAGTTAATTAGTAATTAATTATTGATTGAATATTTAATGATTTCCTAGTTAATTAATCTCTCTCTCAACCTTCGATCCTCTTAGTGAAGTACACTCAGTAGGACCACTTCACGCATGCATGTAGCACTTGGTAACCCAGTAACGATCAGCATTTGGTAATCCCAGTAGCGTTGCACTAGTTCAAGATGTGTTCAGCAAGTGGGAACGGATACTGGTGTTAGGAACTATTAGAACTTAGTTAGTGAATAGTTAATGAAAGTTAGTCACTTAGTTCTCTTTCCCTTTCCCTTATTAGCATAAGACATCAAAAAGATAAAAGTTATAAAAATCATATACCTCAAGCTTACTTAACCATACAATCGTGACAATATAAGTAAGTTTGGAAAGACAACAAATGATTAACCTTGAGTGTTCCAGTAAGGTGTGTAAGCACTTAGTCCTTGGAGTTCGATCAGATTGCACGTGAGATGCTTGTATTCATATGGTTGAGTGTAGGGGTACCTCGCCACTCATCATTGGTGTCGTTGCCAGGGACTTAGTTGTTTGTGCATTGCGTAGAACATAGGAAGTCATCCATATTGTTGGAAAGTTAGAACAAACCCTTAGGGTTAATCAAAGAAAGATAAGACAATGGTACATCACACACCAAATAAGACAAAAATGTCTTCTTCTTCGCATAAAAGCATTTCATCGCCTAGGACTAACACAAGAGACAGTCGACGACATCATACATGTAAACAATATCTGCCAGTTCCTCAACAGTTTCGGGTGGTATATACTTGTCATGATGAGCATGTACCCGATTTCACCTTTATTCTCCACCAAGATGAACAAATACGTTGGAGATACTTGAAGGATAACATAGTGTTGCCTCTAGACCAATCAGTCCCCAACATGCTCCATCGTGCTCTCACACGAATAGGCATGCCACTTTTATACACGGAATACATTACATGTGATCATGACACAAGGGACTATCATCCCACAGAAGCGTAACGTCAAAGGAACTTGCAACAGGAGAGTTACCACACATCCTTGAAGGGTAAATGGCCCCATAATGCTCTGCACATCTTGAGTGAAATTGAGGGTGGTGAACCTACCTCAACAGGTTCCCCACAAAATGATGTTCCCCCTCCTAATGATGGTTAGGAGGTGGTGTATCAGAACCTCCACTCCACTATTCACAACCTTGGTTCTGATACCCATGAACATGAAGTGTTCAACGAGGGAACACGAACACACGATAAGGGTGGACGTTCTGATCGTGATCACGATCAAGGCCAAGACCACCGAAGAGAAGGTAGGAAATACTACTATGGCGATGGTTCTCCTTCTTCTTCACCTTCATTGTCACATTCATCCTCTCTTTCAATGTCCGGATGCAGTCATAAGGAAACCAATAGTGAGGATAAAGGAAAATAGAGTGAAAAACATCGACAAGATAGTCGAGAACAAGGACGAGGACACTCTAAGGAATCAAGGCATAGAACAAGGGAGAGTAGGGAACTACATAGACACCATAGATGCTATGAATGAGATGATCATGAAGAACACCTACTTGCAACTAAAAGCATGCTAGATATAATGGAGGCCATAAGAGTTCCAACAAGGCACCAAAAGGATAGTAGGATCAAGAGGTTAGACATGAATAACATCCCACGATTTGAAGGGGGATACAACACTAATCCTCAAAATCATTTACAAGCATTCCACGATGCATGTGCCTTGAAAAACATAAAGAATGAATGGAAAAAATTGAAGTTGTTCCCAAGGATACTAGTGAAATAAGCAGAAAGTTGGTACCGGTCCTTAGAACTGGAATCCATTTGGAGGTGGAGTACAATGTTAGAACTATTTAATGAAGATGGGACGCGATATCTCATGGGCTGTGATATCATGTCCATGATATCGCGTTGGCCCCTGCGATATCGTGTACGTAATATCACAGCCCATTGCCTTGTCTATAAATAAGAGGCAGCTTTCCCTAGTTTCCACATCTAGATCTAGACCCTTAACTAAACTCTGGCAGTTTTACCATTCTAGAGATAGAATAATTTCCATGTGCCCACAGTAGGAGTCTCAAAGTGAACGGATCTTTATTTGAGCAAATTTTACCTGAGCACGCATTTGTGTACGAAAATAAAGATGAAATTTTTGATAAACCTTGCAATGCATGAGCTAAGCTAATTAGGATTTGATTAATGTTAAATGCTTAATTTATTTCTTAGATAATTAATCTCTCTCAACCCTCAACTCCTAATTAAGTGCATTCAGTATGACTGCTTTGAGCACGTGTGCTACGCTTGGTAACCTAGTAATGAATAGTGTTTGGTAATCCCAGTAGGATTGCATTGGTTCAGGGTGTGTATGGCAAGTGGGAACAAATACTGATGCTAGGGCAATTAAAGATTAGTTAGTGAAAGTTAGTTACTTAGTCTCTTCACCCTTTCCCCTCTTAGCATAGGCGATAAAAAGATAAAAGACATAAAAATCATATACCTTAGGCTTACTTAATCATACAACCATGAAAATACAAGTAAGTTTGAAAAGACAATGATTGATTAACCTTAAGTGTTCCATAAGGCGTGTAAGCACTTAGTCCTTGGAGTTCGACTGGATCACACGTGTAATGCTCGTATTCGTATGGTTGAGTGTAGGGGTATCTCACTGCTCATCATTGGCACCGTTGTCTGGGACTTAGTTGTTTGTGCGCTACATAGAACATAGGAGATCATCCACATTGTTGGGAAGCTAAAATGAACCCTTAGGGTTAATCAAATGAAAAAAAATAACATAACAACAAACAACACACCGAACAAGACTAAAATGTCTTCTTCTCCACACAAAAGCACTTCACCGCCTAGGACCAACACTAGCACAACATACATAGCCAATAACCGTAAGTTTCTCAACAATTTAGTATGGTATATACTCATCACGATGATTATATACCTGACTTTACCTTTGTCTTCCATCAAGACGAACAACAACATTGGAGAGACTTGGAGGGTAACATAGTGTTGCCTCCAAACAGAGCCACCCCCAACATGCTCCTTCTTGCCCTTGCATGAATTGGCATGTTGCAATTATATGCTGAGTACATTGCATGTGATTACAACGTAAGGGACTACCATCCCATAGAAGCGCAACATCAATGGGACTCACGGTAGGAAAGTTACCACACGTCGTTGAAGGGCAAAGGACCCCATAATGCTTCACCTGTCATAAGAGAAATTAAGGGTGGTGAACCTATCTTAATAGGTTCTCCACAAAATGATGTTCCCCCTCCTAATGATAGTGAGGAAGTGGTGTATTAGAACCTTGGCTTCACAATACACAACCCTGGTTTTGATTCCCATGAACACCAATTGTTCAATGAGGGAACACAAACACAAGATAAGGGCAAGCACTCTAATCATCATCACGATCGAGGTTGAGATCATCGAAGGGAAGGTAGGAAACATCGTCATGGCAATGGTTCTCCTTCCTCTTCCCCTTCATCATCACATTCACCCTCTCCTTCAACATTGGGACACAGTCATAAGGAACCTCATCGTGAGGATAAGGGTAAGCAAAATGAGAAACCTTAATGAGAGAGTCAAGAGCGAGGATGAGGCAACTCTAGAGAATCACAACATGGAAGAAGGGAAAGAAGGGAATCACATAGACATCACAGAAGCCATGAGAGAAATGACCATGACAAATCCCTACTTGCAACCCAAAGCATGTTAGACATTACAGAGGCCATTAGAATACCTACAAGGCACCAAAAAGATAGCTGGATCAAGAGACTAGACATGAATAATATCCCACAATTTAATGGGGGATACAATGTTGATCCACAGAATTAATTACAGGAATTTCACTATGCTTGCACCTTGTAGAACATTGAAAACGAGTGGAAAAAATTAAAGTTGTTCCCAAGGACACTCATAAAAGAAGTGGAAAGCTGGTATCGGTCCTTAGAATTGGAATCCATTCGAAGGTGGGGTACGATGCTAGAACTCTTTAATGATAAATATCAGACATACTCCCAAGTGTCCAACTTGTGGAAGTAGATCCAAGGATGGAAGTAGGGTAATCAAGAACCCTTGGATGCTACCATGGGCCGATATTATGCATTGCTACATCGTTGCCTAGGCCATGGTTAGGCACAACGAGATCAACTACACCATCTCGTCGATGTGCTAAGATATGAAACCAGGAGAACCCTTGGGACATATGCCCAAGGGAGATTATCTGAACTTAGGTCCCATGAGGTTCATAGATTGTTGAAGAAAGTAGCTAAGGAAGAAGGAGAGCTATGTAAGAGAGAAAGTACAAAAGAGTAGAACTACAATCCTTCCCTCTGAAAAAGAGGAGTGAGATTCTATGAGGAGGAGGATGAGTCATCACTCGAAGAGTTGGTGAGTAGGAAAACCTTGCCACTTTAGAAATTAACAACAAAAGTGTTGGCTATGGTAGATCAAATGTGGCACTCCTTAGATAGTAGATTTGAAACTATTTATAAAATTTTAGAGGAGTCTAATAAGTGAAGTAGTGACCATGATAAGAAAAAGAAGACGGATTTGGACTATGCACGTAACAAAGGTAAGGGTAAATTAGCTATCACTGAAGAGGTTGTGGATTCTGATATGGACGATGATGGTGGATGTGAGATATGTTAGTATGACCATCCTAAGGGATGTTTCCCAATAATATCACATCTATAAGAGTCTTGGGTGTATGCACTCAACCCAAGACTTAACAAACGATAAACACCTCGAAGGTTACCTTATCCCCAAGGTAACCCGAAGCAGTTCCACCAACTGTTAACGTATTATCCAAGTGGAACTCTACCACAACCTATGATGCAACACCAATAGTGGCAATACCCATAGTCATGGGGGATGCCACCACCAAGGCAACAATACCCTTACCAGCAACCAGATCCATATGGCTACTATGTGCAGCAGCCAATCTCTCCAAGTCACTCTATTGGTCACATGACTCCACAACATCACTATCAAGCTTGGGAGTATTATAGGAATCCTTCTCCTGGGAGAGACACATCACATGCATACCATCCTCCAAATCCACCTACAACTGTTACACCGATAGCTCCACTACCACCCACTCCAGCGATGCAAGGGAAACTCCCCACTCAACCACAGCAACGCAATGCTACGAGAATAGTAAACCTTCAACCCGTAACTGGTTCTAACAACCACACAAAGAGAAGACCTTTCTTTAGAACCAAAAGCCCAAACAAGCTCTCACAACCACAAGTGGTTGAGCCTCAGAACGTTCCTCCATCAAATAAGGCTTCAGAGCTTCCTTCAAACCAACAACAGAGCTCAACGCATATAGTTATGTTAACACATATCATCACTGACTGGATCAAGGTAGGCCACCTTCCCATGAAATTCTTTGATCCTGGAAGTCCCCTAATCTATCTCCAAGTCGCTAGGAATGAACTATGTAAAGCTCTTCTTGACTCGGGTTCTGAAGTTAACTTGATATCGCAAGAAATGTATAAAGCTTGGAACCTGCCTCCACTAAAGAAGAGTAATATTTTCTTAGAGCTTCTTGACTAGTCCATCACTATTCCCTTGGGATTGGTGGAGGACATTGTTACCACTATGTGTGGTTGGTCATACCTAGCTGATTTCCTAGTGATACAAGTCAACAATGACAAGGGGGACTTCCTAATAATAATGGGAAGGGCATGGCTAAGTACCATGAATGCATGCCTAGGAATCCGTGATCTTTCCATGGAAATATCTAAGGAAAATACTTATGGAAAGATTGAGAAGAAGAAGGTTCCATGCATCACATATAGTGATACAGAGGGTGATAACATATAGGAGTGTTCAACATCACCTGCATGCAACCGGTGTGCCCAGGAAGTTAACATACAAAAGTGCCTATATGTAGCAACCACACAACAAGAGAACACCCAGTGGTTGATAGCTAATTAAGAGAGCAACCCACCAATATGCATGGAACTAACTGGGGGACCAACTTTCGCCCACGAAGAAAGCATAGATGCACTGGAGCATGAGTGTCGTCAACTTCCAACCCTTAATCTGAAACCACCAGTCGAGGAAAGTTGAAAACTCTTAGAAAATCCAAATGAGTACTCCAATAGGAGAATAATAGTTTATGTGCAACTGACCAACCCTTATCATGAACCTAGAATGATCTATGCACATAGCACATTTGAGAGAGGATGACCTCACTCATTATTTTGGATCTATCCCTTCCAACTCAGTTATGGGAGAGATGGCCACCTATGCTAATCATTTGAGGCCCTCAGTTCTTTTTAAATTTTTATTTTACACATTTTTGTTTTACAAATTTCTTTAACTTTTCTTATTTTTTTACAACATCGTTTATACTTTTTCATTTCTTTGTGTGTTTGATTATTTTTTTTTGATTCATTGTGTAATAAGTGCTTCGAAGATGGTATGAACTATATTCCATTGATTGCTAATGTTTGGTTTTTACCTTTAAGTTATGATGTTGATACTAAGGTATGGTTCTTTTGATATAGTAGGCAATGTGTCCACATCATCCATGCATCCATAAATTTATATGGTCTCTCTTGGCTTGGAACTATACAATTCCTTTCTCAATAATAAGAACTATCAACAAATTGGTAACTGGGCATTCCTCAAACTAAGGATGGACTCAAGGATTGAAAAGGGTGTGACTTCAAGGGGATTTGATGCACTTATGCTAGCCATTCTCTTGGGTGCTTGGATGTTTTCTTCTTGAGTTTTCTTATCATTCCAATGTTGAGGCATTATCATGAAGCTGAGCAAATAAAAATAATAAGTCTTTGCATGGTGTGGTTCTCATGCAAAAACACAAGAAAAAAATAGTGAGAATTCAAAGCACACCGCTTAGACGAAATAAACATTTGGGCTACAAGCACTGGTTATGGAACTAAAATAAACATGTTCCCTTTAACTAAGGCCCTTCTCGCTTCCTACTCTCTCCTCTTTCACTTCGTCGGAATGGTGGTGGCTCTTTGGTAAAGGCATTCTTGTTATTTCAAGTGGATGGATGGGCCGAATGTATTAATGCGAAGTCACTGAATGTGGTTTGTTTGAGGCTAGATTTGGAATGGGATCTACTAAGTCACATTAACCATTAATATACAAGGGGATGTACACCACCTTGTTCTTGAGATTCCATTCTTTTCTTTTCTTTTCATCCTTCTTTTCCCATTTATCACCTCATTGCCGGTTGTATCAGTAGTCCATATTTTTGTGGATGCATTGTTTTCTTTTTGGTAAACTCTTGTCATTAAAAATTTAACTCTTGTCACCGAATGACATTTCTAGAGCCTACTGACTCTTTGAATGTGGGATTGTCAAGGCATTAAGAGCATAAGCCTGCTTTGGGGAGAACCCATTGGCATTCCTATTTGGTGCATCCGTTAATTTCTTTCCCCTAAACATTTTTTGCAATCCACATTTATTTTGTTCATCTCCATATTTGACATCCATTTTTATCGACATTGTTATTGTTTCTTTTTCTCCATCTTTCTTATTCCTTATGTTTTGCCATTCTATTTCTACCGGAGGTTCACTCTCAGTCATGGGGGTCCTGGTCCAATTTTTGCAATTTTCTCCTAACCCCTACACCTTAGGTAGCTAGTAGTATTATATCTCTAGATCTGTATCAGCCATATCACAACCCAGCCAATGGACCTTACACCAAAGAAAGTTTTCAATTGCATTATGATTCATTTATCCTTGCTAATATTCGACTGTGTTGTGTGTGTAGATGGCAATCATACAACAATGGATTGGATCTGGAGGAAACACTTGGAATGGACTAGTGCTGAAGTAGTTATTCAAGGAACAAGATTGATGGCATCCTTATGGATGGACAATGAAAGGTTAAATCTTGCATTGGTAGTAGCAGACTTCTTCTTTTCTCTCTCTTCTCTCTCAGCTACCAAATAAGGCTAGATGTCAATTATGTATAGTGTTCACTCTTGTTGTCATGAACACTAAATTTTGTCATGTATTGTAATGATGATCCATTCACATGTCACCCCATCTACCATTAGTGTCATTTGAGTCAATAATCCCATACCTTCCCAATATTTTGTAAGGAGCTTGAGGACAAGTTTTCATTCAGTCATGGGGGTATGATGGGACGCGATATCATGTCGGCCCCTGCGATATCACATACATGATATCGCAGCCCATAACATTGTCTATAAATAAGAGATGGTTTTCCCTTGTTTCCACATCTAGATCTAGACCCTTAGCTAAACTCTGGCAGTTTTACCATTCCAAAGATAGAATAATTTCCATGAGCCTGTAGTAGGAGTCTCAAAGTGAACAAATCTTTATTCGAGAAAATTATACCTGAGCACACATTTGTGTACGAAAATAAAGATGAAATTTCTAATAAACCTTGCAGTGCATGGACTAAGCTAATTAGAATTTAATTGATGTTAAATGCTTAACTGCTTTCTTAGATAATTAATCTCTCTCAACCCTCAACTCCTAGTTAAGTGCAATTAGTACGACTGCTTCGAGTATGTGTGCTACGCTTGGTAACCCAGTAATGAATAGTGTTTGGTAATCCTAGTAGGATTGCACTGGTTCAGGGTGTGTATAGAAAGTGAGAATAGATACTGATGCTAGGACAATTAAAGCTTAGTTAGTGAAAGTTAGTTACTTAGTCTCTTCACCCTTTCCCCTCTTAGCATAGGGGATAAAAAGATAAAAGACATAAAAATCATATACCTCAGACTTACTTAACCATACAACCATGAAAATATGAGTAAGTTTGGAAAGACAACAACTGATTAACCTTAAGTGTTCCATTAGGGCACGTAAGCACTTAGTCCTTGGAGTTCGATCAGATTGCATGTGTAACGCTCGTATTCATATGGTTGAGTGTAGGGGTACCTTGCCACTCATCAAATGATAAGTACCAAATGTACTCTCGAGTGTCTAACCTATGAAAGCAAATCCAAGGATGGAAGCATGGAAATCATGAACCCTTAGATGCTGCCATGGGCCGCTATTATGCACTATTACATCGTTGCCCTGGTTATGGTTACTTGCAGTAGGATCAACTACACCATCTCGTGGATGGACTTAGGCATGAAAAAAGAAGAACCCTTGGAACATATGCCCAAGGAAGATTATCAAAGCTTAGGTCTCATCAAATTCATAGATTGCTAGAGTAAGTCACCAAAGAAGAAGGTGAGCTACAAAAGAGAGAAAGTGCAGAAGAGTACAACCACGATCCTTCCCTCTAAAAAAGGAGAGTGAGATTTTGTGAGGAGGAAGAAGAGTCACCACTCAAAGAGATGGTGAATAGGAAAACCTTGCTACTTCAAAAATTAACAACAAAAGTGTTAGCAAAGGTAGACCAAATTTGGGACTCCCTGGATAGTAGGTTTGAAATTGTTCCTAAAATTGTAGAGGAGTCTAGGGAGTGAGGTAGTGACTATGACAAAAAGAAAAAGTGAGAAGTGGACAATGCACGTAACAAGGGTAAGGGAAAAATGGCCATCATTGCTGAGGTTGTGGATTTAGACATGGACAATGATAGTGGATGTAAGATATGCTAATACAACCATCCTAAGGGATGTTGCCCAGTGATCTCACATCTACAAGAGTCTAGGATGTATGCACTCAACCCACAACTTAATAAATGACAAGCACCTCAATGATTACCTTATCCCTAAGGTAACCCAAGGAAGTTCTACCAACCGTCAACATATTATCCAAGTGGAACTCCACCACAACCCATTGAGTAACATCAACAGTGACAATACCCATAGTCATGGGGATGATGCCACCAAGGCAACAATACCCCTATCAGCAACCAGATCCATATGGCTACTACGTGTAGCATCCAATCTCTCCACGTGACTCTATTGGTCATGTTACACCACAACATCACTACGAAGCCTGGGAGTATTATAGGACTCCTTCTCCTAGGGGAGATAACCCATAGACATACCATCCTCCAAATCCATCTGCAACTCTCACACCGAGAGCTCCATTACCACCCACTCCAGCAATGCAAGGGGAACTCCCTACTCAACGACAACAATGCAATGCCAAGAGGGCTATGAATTCTCAACCTGTAGTTGGTTCTAACAACCTTATGAAGAAAAGACATTTCTTCAGAACCAACAGTCCAACCAAGCCCTCACAACCACAAGTGGTTGAACCTCTAAATGCCTCTCCATCAAATAAGGCTTCAGAGTTCACTTCAAATCAAACACTGAGCTCAACGCATATGGTTATGTTAACACATGCTATTACTAACTAGACTAAGGTGGGCCACCTTCCCAGAAAATTCTTTGATCTTGAAAGCCCTATAATCTATCTCCAAGTTGCTAGGAATGAACCATGTAAAGCTCTTCTGGACTTAGTTTCTGAAGTCAACTTAATATTACAAGAGATGTACAAAGCTTGGAACCTGCCTCCATTAAGGAAGAGCAATATTCGCCTAGAGCTGGTTGACTAGTCCATCATTGTTCCCTTGGGACTGGTGGAGGACATCATTACCTCAATGTGTGGGTGGTCGTACCAGCTGATTTCCTAGTGATACAAGTAAACAATGGTAAAGGGAACTTCCCAGTAATAATGGGAAGGGAAAGGCTAAGTACTATAGATGCATGCCTAGGAATCCATGATCTTTCCCTAGAGATATCTAAGGAGAACACTTTTGGAAAGATCGAAAAGAAGAAGGTTCCATGCATCGCATACAATGATACAAGGTGCCATTATGTGCAGAGATTAGGGGTTGAGCAAAGTTTAGCATTGCTTGCATGCAATCGGTGTGCACAAGACCTTAACCCATAAAAGTGCCTATATGCAACAGCCATAGGACAAAGAGATAGCCAGTGGTTGATAGCTGATCAAGAGAGCAACTTACTAATGTACATGGAACTCATTGAGGGAATAAATTGTGCTCACGTCAAAAGCATAGATGCACTAGAGCAAGTTCGTCAGATCTCCTCCTTCCAACTTAGTCATGGGGGAGATGGCAACCTTTACTAATCATTTGAGGTCCTCAGTTCCTTTTTAAGTTTTTGTTTTACACATTTTTGTTTTATAAATTTATATAAATTTTTTTTGCAACATTGTTTATACTTTTTTATTTCTTTATGTGTTTGTTTGTTTTGTTAGGTTCATCACCTAATAAGTGCTCCTGATGGTGGTATGAATTGTATTTTATTGATTGCTAATGTTTGGTTTTTACCTTAGAGTTACAATGTTGATACTAAGGTATGGTTCTTTTGGTATAACAAACAATGAGTCCATGTCATCCATGCATTCATAAATTTCTATGGTCTCTCTTAGCTTGGAATTGTATGGTCCCTTTCTTCATAATAAAATTATTAATGAATTGGTGCATTTCTCAAACTGAGGAAGGACTCAAGGACTGAAAAGGATGTGACTTCAAGGGGATTTGATGCATTTGTGTTGGCCATTCTCTTAGGTGCTTGGATGTTTTCTTCTTGAGTTTTCCTTACCATTCTGACATTGCTCCATTATTGGGAAGCTGAGCTAATAAAAATAATAAGTCTTTGCATGGTGTGGTTCTCATGCAAAGAAAAAAAAAACCTCTATGAGAATTCAAAGCACACCCCTTAGACAAATTAACCATCTAGGCTACAAGCACTGATTATGGAACTAAACAAGCATGTTCCCTCTAAGTAAGGCCCTTTCTCGCTTCCTACTTTTTCCTTTCTCATCCCGTCGAAATGGTAGTGACTCTTTGGTGAAAGCATTTCTGTTATTTCAAGTGGATGGATTGGCCAAATGTATTAATGCGAAGTCACTACATGTGGATTATTTGAGGCTGGATTTGGAATGAGATCTACTAAGTCACATTAACCATTAATACACAAAGGGCTGTACACCACCTTGTTCTTGGGACTCCATTCCATTCTCTTCTTCCCATCATTCTTTCTCCATTTTCCACCTCATTGCCGATTGTATCAGTCGTCTATATTTTGGTTGATGCATTTTTTTCTTTTTGATAAATTCTTGTGGTTAAGACTTTAACTCTTACTTTCGAATGACATTTCCAGATCCTACGGACTCTTTGAATGTGGGTTTGTTAGGGCATAACGGGCATGAGCCTGCTTTGGGGAGGACCCACTGGCATTCCTATTTGGTGCATCAGTTAACTTCTTTCCCTTAAACATTTCTGCAATTAACATTTGTTTTGTTCATTCCCACTTTTGACATCCATTTTATTAGTGTTACCAGTGTTTATTTCTCTCCATCTTTCTTATTCCTTATCTTTTTCCATTCTATCGCTACTGGAGGATCGCTCTTAGTCATGGGGGTCCTGGTCCAACTTTTTCAATTTTCTCCTAACCCCTACACCTTGGGTAGTCACTAGTGTTATATCTCTAGAATCTGTATTAGCCATATCACAACTCAGCCAATGGACCTTACACCGATGCAAGGTATCAACTGTATTATGACTTACTTATGCTTGCTCATATGTGACTGTGTTGTGTGTGCAAATGGCAATCATATAGCAATGGACTAGACCTGGAGGAAACACTTAGGATGGACTAGTGATGGAACGATTATGCAAGCAACAAGATTGATGGTGCGCTTATGAATGAACAATGGAAGATGTAATCTTGGCATCGGTAGCAGCACGTCTTCTCCTTTTCTCTCTCTCTCCTCTCTTAGCTGCCAAATAAGGCCAGATGTCAAATGTGCATAGTGTTCATTCTTGTAGTCATGAACACTAATGTTGCCATGTATTGTAATGTTGGTCCGTTCACATGTCACCCATTCACCATTAGTGTCATTCAAGCCAATAATCCCATACCTTCCTAATATTTTGTAAGGAACTCAAGGACAAGTTTTCATTTAGTCATGGGGGTATGATGAGCTGCGATATCGCATCCTCCACATGATATTGCATCCTACCTCATCTTCTATAAATAAGAGGTGGCACCCTTTGTTCCTGATAGTTAGACTTAGACCTTAGCCAAACTCTTGCAGTTTTACCATTCCAGAGTTAGAATAATTTCTGTGTGCTCGCAGTAGGAGTCATAGAGTGAACGGATCTTTATTTGAGCAAATTGTACCTGAGCATACATTTGTGTATGGAAATAAAGACAAACTTTATGATAAACCTTATAGCATACAAATTAAGTTAATTATTGATTGAATGTTTAACGCTTTCCTAGTTAATTAATCTCTCTCTCAACCTTCGATCCTCTTAGTTCAGTACACTTAGTACGACCACTTCGAACATGCGTGTAGCGCTTGGTAACCCATTAATGATTAGCGTTTGGTAATCCCAGTAGCGTTGCACTGGTTTAGGATGTGTTTGGCAAGTGGGAATGGATACTGGTGTTAGGAACTATTAGAACTTAGTTAGTGAATAGTTAATGAAAGTTAGTCACTTAGTTCTCTTTCCCTTTCCCTTATTAGCATAAGACATCAAAAAGATAAAAGTTATAAAAATCATATACCTCAAGCTTACTTTACCATACAACCATGAAAATTCAAGTAAGTTTGGGAAGATAACAATTGATTAACCCTGAGTGTTCCATTAAGGCATGTAAGCACTTAGTCCTTGGAGTTCGACTGGATTGCGCGTGAGACGCTTGTATTTGTATGGTTGAGTGTAGGCGTACCTCGCCACTCATCAAATATGCATAAAGAAACATTTGTATAATCAAGATGATTAACAAGATTGATTATTGGTTAAATCATGAAGATCAATAATGATTACACTTCCCATTATCCCCTAAGTAAGGGATTACTGGAACGTAAAATGCATGGAAAGTGCATTAATGATTTTTTCTCATTTTAAGGAAAAACCTTATGGATTTTTTTATGTTTTCTTTCTAAAAATAATCTAAACTAGACTAGGAAGTTCAAAAGTTTATTTTAACAAAAAACCACATATTATTATTTGATGAGAAAAAGTAATTGATTTTAGTCCCAAATACCTTTTAAAATTTCATATTTTGAAATGAATAAATAAGGCAAACTTATCCTTAAAAGATGTATCATGTTCCCATTCTATTTATATAAGAGGTTATTTCTTCCATTTGTATGAGGAACGATATTGAAATCAATAGAGGGAAGTTTTAATGAATGAAGTATTGGATGGTTTCGTTGATGAGAAACCATTAGATTATTATGTATTTTAAAATTTTTGAAAATTAATAAATTAGATAATCAATTCTCATAAACTCACATCAATTCTTTTTACCTATCTCTATCTCATAACTCTCATTATTCTCTCTGCTTTATTCACATCAACATTCTCATCATCACTCACCATCAACATATTCATTATCTTCTCATAAATTTTATTACATCTCTCATCAACTCATTAATTTATCAACATGAAGAAGATGAAGAGTCAATTTTAAGAAGTATTTTTCCAAATTATATCTAACTAGTGATATGGCATCCAATTGATTTAAAATTTTACATGAGAATAGGTCTTTTAAAGAGCTTTTCAACGTGCCTAAAATCAACCTCAAATTCTTAGTAATGAAGAAGTTAGAATCTTCTAAATTTTGAAGAAAAATAAAAAAACATCTATATAGATGTCTTGCATCTTTAAGATGTCTCTCTTAATACATAAACACATCTTCTTAGAATTAATAGAAATATTTGAATTAAAAGTCATCTTTCCTAAAAACAAGAAACCAATTAATATTAGCTTCTGTTGTATTCAAAATCTAACAAAGTGGTATCAAATCACCAATTTCAATTCACAATCAAACAATTAAAGAATTGGATGAGTTAAAGTTGGAACAATCTTGATGATGAAAATTTTGATGAACCAAGGTTGAAAAAAATCTTGATGATGATTAATTTCATGATATAATGTTGAAAATAATCTTGATGATGAAGAATTCCCACAATCAAGAACTTGAATACCTAACGGAGGGTCTGTCAAAAAATTCATGCAACATAAAGAAAATACCTCTATGATGACAAAAGCAAGGAATCTTAAAAATTCATGAAGCATGAAGAATTAATTCCAAAATGCATAAATGAGAGTTTTAAAAAAAATCAATCAACAAGAAAATACCTTCATAATGTTAAAAGAAGGGTCACTTTAAAAAAGGTCATAAAACATGAAGAAATTGCCTACCATAAGCATAAAAGAGGATTTGTAACATTAAGATGATTACCGAGAAGATTGGAAATTAGTTGAAGTATGAAGACCAATGACAATCATACTTCCCATTAACCTTTCAACAAAGGAATGTCGGAGAGTAGGATGCATGAAAACTGCACTATTGATTTTTCTCATTATAAGAAAAAAAATCTTAAGATGGTTTTTTTATGTTTTCTTATTAAAAAATGTTGAAAATAATGCAAATTGGACTTACAAGTCCAAAGTTTTTTTTTTATCAAAAAATCAAATATTAGTATTTGATAGGTGGATGTAATTGATTTTAGCTTTAAGTACCCTTTAAAATTCCATACTTTAAATTGAATGGGCAAACTTGTTTCCAAAAGGTATATTATGGTTCAAATCCATTTCTATTAGGAGGAGGTTGATAAATTGTACTACATAAGGATCATATGAAGGGAAATAGATAAGTTATGGTCAAAATAGTTTTAGGTAATTCTTTGGAACTTTGTAATAATCAATGAATATTAAAGTTATAAAATGTATATCTTTAATTTTGTTCCTAAAATTTCATGATCTTTTGGTTGTATTAGTTATTTCAAATAGTAATTGATGAACTTCAACACTTGATTCTTCACAAGTACACTTTATAGCTAACTCTAACAAGACTTTAATTCGATATTGAAAGGCGCAACTTACTTTTACTTGACATGACTTTAAATCTTTACAAATTCATAAGGCTTGTTAATTGATAGACGTTACAAAAGAGTAAGGTGACTTACAACTTGTTACTATATTAATGATATAACTTAAGTTACATTCATGAAGTATGAATTACTCTAACAACAACTATTTCTTCTATTTATACAAGGAGGATTAAATTGAGAAAAAGAAAAAACATAAGAAAATTAAGCAAATTAAGTGAAAAAAGTAACAACTTTCATGAACTCATTAATTTACCAATATTAAGAAGGTCAAGAGTTATTTTTAAGAGGAATTTTTTCAATCCATATCTAACCAATGAAATGACATCAAATTAATTTGAGATTTTACAAATAGATATACGTTTTTAAAAGGTTTCTATCGAGCCCAAGAATAACTCAAAACTTTGAGAAATGAAAAAGTTACAACCTCTTGAATTTTAAAGAAAAATTAGAAGACATCTATATAAACATCTTGTATCTTCAAGACATCTCTCCCAATATCAAAAGATGTCTTTAAACTCTAAAAATATCTTTCTAGAATTAGTAGATATCTTTGAAACATCTCTGCTAAGAAAAAGAAAATAATCAAGATCAGCTTCTATTTGCACTTAAAATTCCACAAATTCAAAATTTTAGCTTTTAACTCCTATATAATAATCTCACTAACTAGCATATTCTAATGGTTGATAACATCTACTACCTTGTTATAATTATCTTGCATCAATATCTCTTCCACTTATCTCATTAACAAGTTTGGTGATAATCCTTCTCACAATCATCTATTGTTATATTTTCCAACTACTACAACTACTTCTAATCTTATGGCTATGTCTATCCAACTTTCAGATTTGAACTCAATGTCACTGAAATAGCATATGCCTCCTCTATTTGATAGTTTGAACCATATTTTATTTTTTTTACCACATAAATCATTTTCATTAGTGGTGGTTGATTGATTACTGTCTTCTTAGACTTGTCACTATGTAAGTGAAAACTCAATGTATCCTTTCTCATAGTGACAATGTTACACTATGAATCAATAATGGCATGTTGATAATATTGCCATGGTTTGACTAAAATGATATGGTAAGAATCCATGGGAATGATAAAAAAGTTTCCCACTCAAAAACTAACCAGATATTATTGTATGATTTAATGATTGGTACTTTGATCCAACCAACTAGTTATCTATAGTTTTGAATACGAATGGGTAGATAACTATAGTTCCTCAACTATAAATCTAGAAACTAGATTATCCAAAGTAGTATTATCAAAAATAGGTTGCACTATTTTTATTATTACACCTAATATTAACTATTAGAAAACCCCTCCTCTTATCCAAGTTTGATTTTGAAGTGGCGTTCATGATAATAGATTTTAGCATCATCTATGTATAAATCTATGTGGTTGTACCTTATTTTCATTAAGCCTTCACTAATGCCTTTACTCATAAGTAGCTTGCCACATCATTTAGTTGGTTAGTGGTTGGTGGTGAAGTGTAATAATTTTAAGCCCTAGTCCTTGCTAGACAATTTATATAGATTTTTAGTCAATCTCTTTAAAGTGATAACATGAGTTAGAAAACTACAAATTGCCTTATGCATTGCTTTTGTTATTACCATGACTAACATAACTATATGCTCCTCTCTCATCATTGAAACCATAGTCAACTCTTCTATAGTTGATATGTGAAAAGCATTCTTCTTGTTGGGATTTTATTCTTTCACCATGTGGTGATGCTTTATCATGGTTGGTGGATACTCTACTTTCCCTTAACTAAATTTTCTTACTTAGAATTACTTTGCTTTTTTTTTTTTGGAAAAGTTTTCTCTACTTTCAATACCAACTAATACACCTCCTCCATACTTGCTAGATTTACCAGTTGATGAGTAGTAGGGTATCTTAAAACTCCACCATACAAGTGATGAGTGCATGCATGCAACCAGATTGTAATCCATGGATGAACAATGTAAATATGGTAGAAGTTGATAGTAGGTTCATGATCATTGTCTTCTCACTTTGAGTTTGTAAAGTGCATGTGTATGGTTTAACTCTTAGTGAGGCATATGATATATTGATGTTGTGGGCTCATAGTACTCCTAAGTACAAACATAATGAGAATTAAAAGTAAAAATATAAATCTAAGTAATAATAGAAATATAAATCTACTCTAGCCTACGACGATGAGCAACTGGTCTTGGCTTGCCATACACATCTTGGGTTTATGTAACTATTACTAGGATTACTGATGAGTCATGAATTGTTGGCCATGATATCACACCCATGATATCATGTACACGATATCACAGCCTAGACGTGATATTGTGTATGCGATATCTCAGCCTATCTCCTCATCTATAAATAAGAGGCAGGAAAATTTAGTAAGAGTCTTAATTTTTAAGTTTTGAGGTTTAAGTTTTCTAGTTTTAGCATTAAGGTAGGAACTTTTTGTCAGTATTTCCTCTCAACCCTTTCCCCTAGTGCATGCCCGCAGTGTGATGATTGTAATTGTACGACATCCTTATTCGAGTGTGACGTACTTGGACATGCACATGACCAGCAATAAAGATCGAGATTACTTCATCATTGTAGCATCCACTTAGCTTAATTATTTAATTGTTATTGTTATTTATTGCTTTCTTAGTTAATATCTCTCTACCCTTATCTCCTAGTAATGCGGAATGAGTACAAATTAACCATGAGCATTTAAGTGTGACTACTGGGCCATGCACTTGGTAATCCCAGTGGTGGTCGTGCATGAGGTCCAAAATGTGTACGGATGATTAAGGAATGGATGCTCATTGCACTTAGGCTAGTTTAGATTCTCTCTCATCCTCTGTCTCCTAGCTTAGTTGATATTTTTTCCCATCATACCCAGGAGTAGCATTAGTGTAGGAACACATCATACACTCACTCTGGACTAAACTATACATGACAAAGCTAATACTAGTCCAGGTGGGAAAATAGTGAACTATGATCTACAAGTAACTGTCTAGATACCACAACTAGTTCATCTATGAAGTTAGACCGAATCGTGTGTGAATCGCTTATATTCGTATGGTTGAGTGTAGGGGGTACCTCACCACTCATCATTGGCATTGTTGCCGAGGATGGTGCTAGTTATCTAGATTAGTTATATCATACAAGGTCACTGATGAGATGCGACATGCACTGTGCCGCGATATCGCAGTCCGCCGCCATATCTATAAATAAGAGGCAACACTCCCCTTATTTCCCAATCCTGGCTAGAAGTAGTGAAGCTCTGGTAGTTTGAACACTCCAGAGTTAGAATTTTTCCCATGTGCCCACAGTAGGAGTCCTAGAGTGAATGACTCTTTATTCAAGCAACTTTGTAACCTGAACACAAGTTGTGTACAGCAATAAAGATGAACTTGATTGGATAAACCTTGCAGTACATGGTTTTATTTTATTTTTATTTATTGCTTTCCTAGTGCGCACGAGTATGACTTGATTACGAACATCTACGGATGTGTA
>MNCI01009028.1:0-21650 GCA_015680685.1 Gnetum montanum | reverse complement strand
ACGAATTAATCTCAGATTAGTTTAGATTTCAGACAGACTTCCACCAAAAATTGACAAAACTCTACACATAGTGGAGCTTACACAATACTTTCGAACTATCATGGTGGTTCATGTTGAGAATCTTATGCGGTAGTTTTTGCAGGCATCTCTGCTTGTTTCCTTGCCTTCTCATAGACACTTCTATTAAGTGGGGCGTACCTATTGCAAAGAAATTTGGTGTAAGTCCTTAAGTTTAATATATTTTATTTTAACATGACAAATTGTATTTGAATTTAACATATGAATTCTTTTATTTTATTTATAATCTTACTAAGAAAAATCACATTTTATTTTTGTATTCTTATTACTTCCTCTAACATCTAAAGACATAACATTGAGTAACATTCAAAGACATGATATTAAGTATAGTGGTATAAATTAAATACAATTACAAATTAATTGTAATCTTGAAACCATGATAAGTGGTTTTTCTAATTAACCAACAAATATCTAAGGCATGCTTTCTAGAATCCTAATGCATAGTTGTAAATAATAGTATACCCAAATATGTGCTTGTGGTGTAGGGACACCTCTTTTGATTCTTTTTTTCATCCCTATGGGTTGTTTTTGTAGGTTTTGGATATCATGAAGATGTCTTAGAGGTCAAGTAGATGTCTTGGTTGAGAACCAAAAATAAATAGGAGACATCTCACATGTCTAGGTTCCATCTCTATCAAGAGCTGGCTTGTGATAGGAGATGTCCCACAGGTGGAGACATCTCAACTAATGGGAACATGTCTCATCTTGCTTAAAGACATCTTAGGTAAGTCATCTCAAGTTGCAAGAGACATCCTAACTTTGGAGAAGACATATCACATAGCCAAGAGACATCTCACTCAAATGTTGGATTTGCAAGAAGATGTCTATCTAAGCATAGATATGACTAATGTGGCTATAGCAAGTTTCGAGTTGGAAATTCTAGGTTAGGAAATAGCTTAGATAAGATGAAAAAAGATAGAAACAGTTGGTAATCTTCATGTTGAGCCTGAGAAAAAGGTTTCTAGGATTCTTGTCTTATGTTTTTAATAAATATTGTTGTCTCATGTTTTTTATAAGAGAATTGATGGCAGATTGTTATGAGAGCACATGGGTGAGAGTGCATGCATGTGTATGTAAATCTAAGGTTAATTGTGTGTGTTTGGCCTTGTGTCTCTTATCTACATCATAAGGTTTGATCTCATTTAGTTGTGCCTTGCATTGAGGACCATCATTGTGTGGTTGTAGAGCCTTATACTCTACAATATCATTGAGTGTTTATGAGTGGATTGTATTGTTGTGGGTTGGGGAACCACTGAATTGAAATCTTCTAAACATTAATTGAAGATAGCTAGTTTTCTTGTTATAGCTAGTTTTCTTGTTTTCTAGGAAATTATATTATTCTCATAATATCTAGATTTGGTTGGAGATTGAAGGGTTTAAAACAAATGAAGTGAACCTGCTCTACCATTATTGATATTAGAGCATCAGGTTTATTATTGCTTGAAATTTGATTGTGGATTTTTGTTAATAGTAGATGATGCATAAGAAGAAATAGGTTCAATCCTTGAATAGAAATATGGAGAGCATAAAATCTACCTTTCAACTCATGGTTGCTCGATTGTATGAGATCATTATTAAGATAGATAGAATTTAGGACCTAGACATATTCATACTCATGAAGATGATGAGCATTCACATTCGAATGGTGATGAAGAAGTTTCTCAAATTGGTGAAGGAGGAGTAGAAGATGAAAAAGGACATTCCAACTATGTGAGTGTAGGAATCTATTAGCTAAAGATTCTAGTTGAAAGGAATTCACTTCCTCATATTAAAGTGTCAAGTGCTCCATTGCCAACATCAAATTCTTCACACGGAAAGCTTGATGATGAGGATGAAGTAAGGCTTTCTAGAGCATTCAAAAATGCTGCCAAACTTCCATTTGAAGAATTGAAGACTTTTAATAGTGTATATATCACCAAATTGTTTTGCAAGTTGGCTAAAGATACTTGATAAGCATTTTGAGTTAGATGAGGTACCAAATCAATTAAGGGTACTGATTGATAATCCCAAGTTAAAGCACATGACTACTACTTGTTGGGAAAAGGAGTCCCAAGGCTATGTAAGGTAAAATGGTTAACCCATTAGGGATTGAAGTATGATGAAATACACATTAGGGAGAAAATTTGAATAGTCTCAATAGAGGTAAGAGATGATCATGAAGTTGAAATTCCTAAGGCAAGGTGACAAAGATGTTAAGGAGTTTTACATTGAATTTTGTGAACTATTCCATCAAGTTGAGGTAAACTATAATAAGTATGAATAGGTTTCAATCATTCTTAGAGGTCTTAAAATGGAATTGTTGATGCATAAATATTGGTCACACAACAACACCCATGAAAAGTTATTTTAAGAGACTATTATCTAAGGCACCTCTCATATGGTTATGGAAACCCAAGAATAGTCTTAGCTAGAAAGGGCAATGTGGTGCTTTAACAGATAAAATAATACTAATAGTTTTAAAAAACTTTAACAAGAAAATGTAAACGAAATAGTTATTCAAATTGGCAACTTGACCAGAAAAATAAAATGGTTGGTCATTAAACAAGCTTAGCAAATGAAAGTTTAAAATAATTGAAAACTCATAAACTTCAAATACAAAAAAAATCTTTATATTTGAAATGTTTATCATACAATAGAGATTAAAGCTCTCAGTTGTAGTAATAACAAACAACAAGTTTTAGCAAAAATCTTAGTACAAAATTCAGCATTAAATCTGATTAGTAAATTTGATAGCTACTTGTACAAGATTCTCTACACGTGCCTCTAGGAAGCACACCTCCTCCAACAAGTCTATACCCTCTAGTTCTCAAATATGTTCATAGCTCCTCACTGAAATCCTTTCAAAAGCACCAAAAAAATAGGTTATTGTTGAGACTTTTCCTCTTTGGCCAGTTGAAAGGAACCTTGGGTCTAGTGTTCAAAGGGCATGTTGCTAGGGATAAGGATAGAGGTTGCAGTGGAGAAATTAGAAGATAGCACATAAGGTGAGAAAGAGAGGGGTTCCACATAGAAGTGGTCACCATAAACATGCCCACAAATTGCAACAAGGAGACTTGATCATACATCGATGTGCTGGGTGTATTTGGTGGGGCATAATGAAAACTTGGTATCATGTCCAATAATTGAACCAAAGGCCATTGTAAATCAGACAACCAAAGGTCCAAAATTTGCAGAACTCAAACTCTTTAGAATTGTTGACCACCTAGGATTAGATTTAAGAAGCTAGAATTTTGGATGGTAAAATAATGATGCCCTACAATTTTTGTTTCTCTCGCTATCAGAAACCATGCAAAAGTAGCCCAACATGTCACCCAAAATCATCAAAGTCACATAGGGAAAGATGCAGGCTCCTTGCAAGTTCAATTTTATTTTGGGTAATGTAGGTAGACTGGTCATACATGAATTGTGCAGTTTGAAAAGTGAAGAAAAAATGGAAATTTTAGGTAAACTCTCATTACTATAATAGTCAATATCTACATCTATGTGGAGGGCAAAAAATAAAGAAATCCACATTCATTTTGGGGAAAATAAGAGGAAAAATGAGAAAATTGGCAGATCAATTTGAACTAACATTTTAGCAGGTAGCATTCAAATTATGAGGTGTAAAGGAAAGGTGGCAGGGATGACCACCATGAATGAATGGTTACTATTATATTTTGGGAAATACCTAAGTTTGTAGGCTGAATGATTAGTAGTTGTCACTAAGGAGACTACACAATGGTTGGTATTTTAGAGCACCAACATTATAAGGAATTGTGATTTGGAAATGGGAGACACAACCCACGCAGAATTCACCAGTTTTTTTTCCAATGTGTTTGATAAGGTAGCTCAAGAATACATAAATTTGCTAATCAATTCATAACCTAACTCTTTAACTTATTTTATTTCAAGTGTTGTGGTGCAAACATGTTCAAAAATCAATTACAAGAATGGATTCAACATGCCCTTATAGTATTATATGCATGAAGGTTTAAATCACATTTGCTATTTCAAAGTAATGGTGAGTTTTGACCAGGAAACTTTATTAAGTCTTGGGTTTTTTAGCACATTATAGCAAGCTAGGGAGGTAGCGGTAGAGGCAACATTGCAAACACTTGCATAGAGGAAACCATTGAAAGGGATCTTGGATAGAGTAACTATGGGAAAAACTTACTATAAGCAATGGAGGAAAAGGCTAGAATACCTTTATCAAATTTTTCAATAGTAACATTAGGCCTAGGGCATTTACCCATGTTCTTGAGCATGATAAACATTGTGGGAGAAATGTTTACGGGGAAAGCCTCCATGATGAAAAAAAGGTAGAAAAGAATGCTACCCTATAGGCTTGGTTGTTGTTGAGAGGACTTGAAAGCGAGGATGCCTCAATATCACAAACTCTTAGCATTACCTAGCTTTGATCTCTATAGGTAAGTGAAGAGTAAAGCTTGTAGGGAAGAAACCATTTACCCACATGACTAGTGGCTAAAGAAAATGGCCCCTGCATCCTAATGTAGTGGCGTAGTCTTAATGGAATTAGATTATTATGTTTTCATTTCAATTTAATTAGATAAAAAATAGCTCATTGTGCTATGATTGTAATAAAGGATTTATATTAGCTTGATGAAACCATTTGTGTTATTTTGTGTACTAAGAATTTACTCATCTATAACTGTTGATGCATAAATTTTGGATGCATCAACACCTGAGAAAAAATCATTTGAGAAGACTATTGTCTAAGGTGCCTTCCATATGGGTACAGAAACTTGAGAATAGTCTCAGCTAGAGAGGGTTATGTGATGTAATTAAACTATAAAGTCAAGGACTTTAAGTAACTATCTTTGAAATTCAAGACTTCAGGAAAATACAATAGTTAACTAAAAAAATTAAATTCTCGCTAGTTCCCCACTATTGCCATTGTACATGACATCTTGTCATCATGGATACCACTACAGCCAACACTATTCATAGCCATTGAGAGAGAGAAAAGACTTGTTTTACTACCAACTGCTATCATTTGCAGTTGCTACTAGGCAAAGTACCCTTCTGACCGCAAGGATGAACACCTTGCTATGGATAGGAATGTGTTGTTGCTGCTATTGNCTATTGTAGTTACTGCTATTGTGGAGAGAGAGAGAGAGAGAGAGAGAGAGAGAGAGAGAGAGAGAGACCCCTACTATCTATCACCCACCCACAACAATTGAAACAATGTGCTATCACCATCAACTATAGCTCTGCAGAACCACCATCATCATCGAACATCTATCATCACTCATGTCTTTGATGCATGGTAGTTTATAAATGCGTCTGCCATTGTTGACTACTAGTTGTGGCTTCCACCATGCACCAAAGAGAGACAAACAAAGAAGAAGACTACCTAATGAGTGTTGTTTTTTGTTAGAGGGCCACTTGTAGTCGTCCATGCATCAACTACCATGCATTGTTATGTCACCAATCATCATGTTATGGACATTTGCATCACTTTCCTTGGTGCCTATGCACCTACTTTGCTATCCACCACCTACATAACTTTTTGCACACACTACTAAAGAGAGAGAGGAAGTAGTCAAACATTAGTTAAGAAAAGTCACCTCTACTGACATTAATTCCCAACTGGAGAAGGGAGAGAGAGAGGAAGTAGCCAGATGTTAGTTGAGAGAATTCACTCTAATAACATTGGTTCTTGACTAGAGAAGGAAGAGAGAGAGATCATCGATGATATTTGGTCTTCTAATGCCCCTAGCCCCAATGCCCAATGCCTCCTCCACCATCAACAAAACATGAAATGTGTATGACATCTGCACTACCTCTATAGTGATTACATAATGCAACCACCATGTCCACGTAATCACTGGTGATACTAATGTAACCCCCATCGAATGGTCCACTCATCTATCGCCCACAATTTACCTACGAATGACACATGATGATCTTGTTGTTCTTCAAAAAGCAATAAAGTATCATGAAAATAACAAAGTTTCAGTTTTAGCAAATATTATCCATGGATAAGACAAAACTTAATTTCTTATAGTAACTGTAATTAACTTTAGAGTCTTAAACCCACGTGTTCTAAGTTTTAAGAAAAGTTATTAGAAATATTTTAAAATCAGAATAGTAATCAAGAAACTCATCTCTTACAACATTAAATGTAAAAATGGAAATGTAGATACTTCCGTACTCTATTGGGTTTGAGCAAAAATTATTTTCTTTTCTATTGCAATTTTTTGTTGACTAACTACAAAAATACCATCTTAAAAAGGAGTTCATGTTCAATTCTAACCTTACACATCTTTAATATTTTTTTGCTTCTCCTCGCATATATTTTGACTTTTGGATTTGCAATCTTCCCTATGGTTTTTCATGTTGATATATTTTGGTTCTTACATTTTCATATTGTTTATAATTAGAAATTAGTCTTTTAAAATCATGGCCCCATGCTTAGCATGGGCAATGTTGCCCTCAACACTTAGCCCTCACACTAAAAATTGCATGCAAGTGCAAGGAGTAATAAAAAAACATTGACAATCTTAAAGGAAATGTAGAAAATAGAGGACTGAAAAAATTATGAAACAAACAAATTAAACTTGAAAGCAAACTATATTGATCTAAACATGACTAAAATGACCATCTAATTAAGAGAGAATTAAATGTGGGCCATCCTTATCATACCATCTTATTTAATTAAAATCCAAATATATAATTCATTATTTTCACTACATAGATTTATATTTATAATTAAAATATATAATTAAGATCTCATTCCCAATCTTTTCACAAGGTAAAAGTAAAAAGTATGTGGACTACTTTGAGCACAAGGCCTATGCTAAACTTAATGAGAAGGACAGGCTCATGTCAAATCGTAGTTAGCTACAACTTTTAAATTTTTCCTTGGGATTTTTTTTTTGACATTTTGAAAGGGAATGGGTGAGAAAGGGATTATTTACTTTTCTTCTTCTTCTTCTTCTTTGAACTTTGGGAAAACAGATTCAAAAGGGGAAATGGAGGTTAGGGTGAGGATAACTACTGAACCCCATCACACTCAAGAACTTATTACATTGCTAATGAACACTATCCTCATTCTTTTTTTTTTTTTGTTCTTTTTTTTTTTCAAGAAACTTTCCTCATGGGGTACTTCATTCTTAAGGTAGGAATTCCAACACAAGTTTGGCCAATTAGCTACACTATGAAAGAACATGGTCCTTTTGGAACTTTGCACATGGTGCAGTTCAACCCTCGTGTATGTGCCTTTAATTATAATTTGATGGCATCATAGCAGGTCTCCTAGGTGGCTAAGGATTCTCAAGTGAAGATACACACACTTCACCCTATTGCTCACAGGCTAGCCATGGATCATCACACTTGAGGGCTGGGGCTTATGAGAGGAAAAAATGATATTTTCCAAGGTCACCTAGTGATTATGGCTAACCATTCTCCAATGTTACATATTCTACACTCACATGATCATGATGATTACATGATAAGTTAGCATCAATTCCATCCTCCATAATCCAACATACTAATAAAACTTAAACCTTGAAATAGACTAGGAAGAATCACAGCATTATTGAAATATATAATATAAAGGATATTTTATATAACAATAATGAGATATATTATATAAAGAATTATACTTACATTATTTTCAATGGTGTTCTAATAATCCAACACCTAGTGACTCAAGAAACCATAATGATTACTACAGTCATGTGAAAAGAAAAAATAAAACCAAAACCAATATGCTAAAAAAGAAATGATGGAAATTCAATGGAATATGCAAATGCAACTATATACAAATGAAATGCATAGTGAGGGAAAAGAAAACATGCAACTAAGAATCTATGAGGTGTTCACGTGGGGCACCTGAGTAGAAATACTTCAAATGAAATGCATTAAAATTTCTATGTAACCTATGTCCCTGCAAATTAGCAATTTTATACACATAGGGATCAATGACATCTATAACTCAAAATGGTTCTAATCACATAGAAGAGAACTTACTCCGAAGACTTATTTGACCAAATGCTCTACCTATTTTCAAAAATAGATCTCTTATCTTAAAGGCATTACTTGCATGTTTCTTGTCACACCATTGTTTAAAGATTTTTCGATGCTTAAGATTATGAAAATCAAGACATAATCTTAATGTTCTTGCTTGTTTTCTATCAGGCGCTAAATTTGAATGTGTCATAAGATGAATAATTTTCAATCCTAAAAGTTCATCAAGTTTTCCTTTCATATAAGTTTCAATCATAGGTCTAGGTCTTGCTAAGTCATTGAATACAACTTCTCTAGGAACATGCTTAATGGATGTGTCATCAAAATTTGGAGCACCATCTAATGTTTTAAGGGATAATGTCTTATTTATATCTTTGTCCTCCCGTAAAGGTGGTGGATCACTCAGAAGAAATCCATCATGTTGATGGTAAGGCAAGGTATCTTCATGGATTTCTTCACCTTCCCTAAATGTTTGATAGGGTTGGATGGAATCTATATGAGAAAAAAGATTTATTTTTGTAATTTCACTCACATGGCCGTTTATAACATGTTTTCCACACCCAACTTCAATAACTCCAATGTAAATATTAGTATTTTGGTTCTCTGAAGATTGATTTTGCTAATCAAAATTCATTACAACTTGCTTATAAAAGGATTCTCTAGGTATAATCATGTATTTAGATTTTCTTTTGATAGGGATTAATAGTTCTGAGAAATCTAACCTAAAGAAGCCACCAAACTTCACTCCAAAAGTTCTAGATAAGAGCACACCATAAGTAGGTGATAGGTCAACTAATAAGATATTTGTATAGCATGTAAATGTAGGATTTAAGTTGTACTTTTACTCCTTTTAATGATCTTACTACCAGTACGTTAGAGCCATCGAGTTGTATTACTCTTTTTGTTTTTAGTATCATTTGTGCTCCTAAAGACTTACATACCTCANTATAGGACCTTTGTTGTTGTTTCACTTTAACTCAATCACCTTATTTGAAAGTTTATGTAGTGAAGTTAATATTTAGGTCATCTAATTTTCAGTTTGAGTTATAGGTTCAACAAGATTAGATATCCTATTTGGGTTTATGATGAATTGGATTAAGGCTTTCAAATGGTCATCATTCAAACCAATTTTAGATAGTAGAAATGAAGAAGATGTGGAACCTTCAAAGTAATTGTTCAAAGGTTGAGTCAGTTGAAGAGAAGTGAAAGTTTGGAACATAGTGTTGGTCATTGGGAAAGTTGGTAGGGGTAGAGGGTTAGAGTGCATATGATTACTAATGATCATCATCCCAAATTGGGTTTGAATACTATTCATGAGGGTAATTTATTCTAACACGACAACTTTAACCATTACTCCATGTATTTTCATTATGTTGGGATCATATTTAATGACATAGGCAAAGAATAGATCGATGGTGGATAAGTAAAAATTGAGAATTCCATTAGGTTATGGACACATCTTATTTGGCACATAGCAAGTTGATAGAGAAATCTTAAGTTGTAGTATTGGACATTTTCTCCAGGTATTTTCCTTAAGCTTTTAAAATTACTTGATGCTATGGCTAGGCTAGTGAACTTATTAAATTAAAGTAAGAACCTATTTTTGAATTCTCTCCATGACTTAATAGAGGTGTTTGGGAGCATCAAAAACCATTGGTGGCTTTGCTCCTAAAAGTCACCACAAAGACCCTACATGCTATGCTATTTTGGATAATGTTGTGGATTCTTAGGAAGGTTTTGAAGCATTGTATATGTTGGTGGGCATCATTAGTAGGGGTTATAGGATCGAAGAACATGTTTATGTTCTAGAGGGATTTTGGGATGTTATGATAATTATTGAAGTTGTAGGGATTGCTCATGAAGGGAATTAGGGATGACGCAAACCTCTTCCACGTCATCGATGATGCCAAATAGCCTACTATTTCATTAGATTGCACAAGGGGAGAGTTATCGATTCAAACAGGAGGAGGGGAAAGCAGATGGTCACAACATATCTCTAGAAACGCGGCATCTTTTCAAGTGCAGTTAGAGACTAGTGAAGCGGCCACTGTGGTGGTCATGCAACACCAAGATGCCGCGGGAGCTGCTGAAGTGATCACTGACCACATCAAAGAGTCCTTTAATGTACCTGTTATGCCATCGGTAGATCTTTCAAGAGCACAGGATGCTCAAACTCTTGCCGGAACCTCAATGACTCCTACGGAACATGAGGATGCACGAGACAGATTGCTTCAAACAGGATAAGTTTTAACATCTCTATTTGACATCCCCCAAGATGTAACGGTAATTCAATCAGACCTCATTTCCACAAAGGGGAAGCTAGTCTTATCCTAAGTAAGGGCCGAGCATGCTGAACCTGAAGTGCGGAAATTACAAGAGCAGCTCGTAACCTTACAAGCACCACAGCGGGATCCTTTGTGATTTGTTCCTGCAGACTAGCTAGAAAATTTTAGAACCTAGCAATTAACAAAGCTAATTGCAGAAAATAAGAAGGTGGCAGAAGAAAAGGAGATGGCCACTTGGGATGCCTCCGCAACACAAGCGCAAACTCACGCACATATTAAGGCACTCAAGGCCTTACAAGAAGAGAATAAGCAATTGGTTGCAGATAACCTTCGGTTGACTTCTGTGGAGAAACAAAAGAATGTTCTCGATGAACACTTTCATCAGTTGTGAAAATAGTTCATTCGAGTCAACTGAGATGTAAGCCGTTTAGCCAGAGAAAATCGAACCCTCTCAATGGAGGAGGTACGTGCTATTTTCCAAAAATCAGCCATCGAGATTAGCGTGTGGCAGAATGAGGCTAAACGACACAAGAAGCTAAAAGAGCATTTCCGTGATCAGGTGGGGATGTACAAACAAATCCTAGAGAAGGAGATCCATATGGCTAAGGCTCAAATCAACAACATCAATGCCCAACACATTGATTGGAGGGCCATATTGGACACTTACGCCTTCGCCCACCAAGTGAAAATTAAGAACCAAGACCTACAGATCCAAGACTTGACCGAATACATGGAGTTGGCAAACCTTAGATATGCCAACTTGGCCATGTTAATAGCAGGACACCCAGGGTCAGAGCTCAAGCAGCAGGTAGCTTCCACTCACATCAAATATGAAGTAGAATTTGCAAAGCGCAAGAAGCTAGCTAAGAAACTAGATGTTGCAAATTCTGAACTTATGGTGGTAAAGGAAAGCTACCAAAGATAGAAAGATGTTGCAATTGACTTGGCTCGATGGCTAATTGAGCTTCATGAATACAAAGAAAAATCCAGAGCCTATGAAGAGGAACGACGGATGTTCACGGCATGGTATGTCAAGGCTAATCAGATGTTTCCGCAACTACCCTGTCCGTGGGAAGTGCCAACTCCATCAAACATTGGAACATTAGCATGGATGGCACAAGACCCTTGGACCGAAGAGGAGAAGCTCCAGGCCATTCTTCAGCATCATCAACCTTCAAAGCTTGGAGCACATGACAAAGGGAAAGCACCCATGGAGGAGCCACCACCACCAGCAACTACATGAGTTCCACATTTTTTTAGTTGTAGTATTTTTTCTCTATGTTGTGTCTTCCCACACTACGGCATTGTTTCATTTCTTTTTCCAGTTAATAATCCCATACCTATCCATAGTGTAACCAATAGAACTTGTTCTCTTTTTAACTTGAGGATGAGTTTTTATTCAATCGTGGGGGTATGATGAGATGCGTTGTGCATCGACCATGATATCACGTATGCAATATCGCGTCCGATGCGATATCACATCCCCCGCAATATCATGTACACGATATCGCAGTGCGCCGCCATATCTATAAATAAGAGGTGGCTCTCCCTTGTTTGGGGATCCCAGTTAGAAGTAGCGAAGCTCTAGCAGTTTGATCCCTCGAGAGTTAGATTTTTTTCCAGTGTCTGCTCGCAGTGTGGTGAATGTGATTGTACGATGTCTTTATTCGAGTGTGTCGTACTTGGACACACACATGACTCGCAATAAAGATCAAGATTACTTCATCATTGCAGCATTCACTTTGTTATTTATTTACTTGTTTATTTATTTAATGTTATTTACTATTTTCTCTCTCACCCTTAAACTCCTAGAAAGCGGAACGAGTACGACTTGATTACGAGCATTTAAGTGTGACTGCTTAGTAGCCCAGTGGTGTGGCTAGGATCTATGTTTGGTAACCCAGTGGCGTATCTGGGATCTACGCTTGGTAATCCCAGTGGTGTACCTAGGATCTATGCTTGGTAGTCCCAGTGGTAGTCGTGCATGAGGTCCAAGATGTGTACGGTTGATCAAGGAATCGATTTTTTGTCGCACTTAGGCTAGATTATATTTTCTTACCCTTTTTCCCCTAGCTTAGCTTAGTTAATATTATTTTCCACTGCCTTCAGGAGTAGCATAGATTAGGAACACATCATACACCTCATCTGGACTAAACCATACGTGACAAAGCTAATAACTAGTCTAGGTGGGAAGACAATAAACTGCGACCTAAGGATAACTGTCTAGGTGCCACAACTAGTCCGTTTGCGGAGTTCGACCCGATCACGCATACACACTCGTATTCGTATGGTTGAGTGTAGAGGTACCTCGCCACTCATCAATCTGCCTACCTTTAACCATACATAGCATATCTTTCCAGTGGGATCCCTAGAAATGTATTCTATGCATGGATTTTTATTTTTGAATGTGTCAACCTTACCAAAGGACTACCTTCAAGCATGGGTAACATGTCTTTCGAGTGACATAGTAAGGTAGCACTTATTGTACTCGTACTTCCTTTTTTTGTTAGATCTACAAGGGTATAATACATCCCTAACAATAGGATAGAACTTATAGTAGTAATCTAAGAAAATCCACAAACCCACTTGATGTCGCACCCTTTACATTTCCACTTAGTTCTTCACTTGTTTGTCTAGGTATAATGATCATAAGTTTATTCTTAGTTTTATTGTGAGAAGCATATCATTATGACCATGGTAAGAACTTGTTGTTGTTAGAATGGATGGATGGATGTTGTGGTCTCACTGTATAGGTAATCAGTCCCTTATGATTTGATAATATTGAGAAATGTTCACTTTATTGGAACTACATCTTGCCTTATTTGATGTATTTTATTGGAAATTGCCAAAAATATGTGCAAGTGAAATAATAACAATAAAAAATTGTAAAAATTGCAAAAATAACAAGAATAAGAAAAGAATAAAAATAATGTAATAATGTCAAAGAATGGAAAAAGGATTAATAATTGAAAAAGTATAAAAGAATGAAAACATATCAAAGAATGTGAAAAGGTATTAAGAAAAGAAAAAAGGTATAACAAGAATTAGAAAACAAAAAAATTAAAAAGCACTTATTAATCATTAACTTAGGATAAGGCATCTTCCATATGACTAAAATCATGGGTAAGTGTTTAGAAAATGGACCCTAGATCCCATAAATCATACACTCTAAGTTATTCACTTACCATCCTTGGTGACTTAGTTTTTTGGTTATCATCACTTGTAATTTTGATGGTAATCAAATTTTGATCTTCTAAGGATTTATATCTTGTTGGAATAAATGGTTTTTCCATCTTAGAATATCCAGCTATACTTGTTTATTATCAAATTTAAATTCTAAATCCTTATATCCTTTACTTGCTGTTGTATAATTGTACTACAATATTTTTGTTTGTGAGTTCTCAATTTGGGTCATTTTCTTAGAATAGGAGTTAATAAGCGGTTCAAATGTTTCCATGCATGAACAATTTTAGGTTCTTAGTTTTTCACCACGGGGTGTCTTTTGATTTAGTAGTCCATGTTTATTTTCGTACACACACTTGTTTCTTAATTCTGTTGTGGGCTAATGCAAGGATTGTGTTGACATTTTGAAGTGTTAGTCCACAACTACATTCTTCTTTATCATTGGTAATGCATAGAATCCTTTGCGTGTGTATGGCTCCTTGCATGTCCTTCATAGAGATTTCTATAAATAAATCTCACATCCCTAACTTAGCATCTATTATGATAAGCCATGTACTTCTCATTATGATGGGAAATTCCTTGTCATTATTCTTCATGTCAATCATCAAAAACTCTACTAGATAAGACCACTCATTAATAGTGGTAATCACATCTTCTATCTATTTGAAAGGAATGGTGATAGATTAATCTACAAGCTCTAACCTTATGTTGCAATTCTTTAAGGGTGATAGGTTTCATGCCTTGTATGTTTCTTGAGATATCAAATTTACTCTAGAACCTAAGTTTAGTAGAGCCTTGTATGACAAAATCAAAGGAAATCATAGATTAATTCATTCCTTGGGAACTATTCCTACCTTTATCTAGTCTAATACTATTTCCATTAGCATTATAGTCATAAGCTTTTGATCTGATTATTGTGGAAGCATGGTATTGGTTGGAGCATCTATCATAGGAGAAACTTATCTCAATGAAGTTCTAATTCTACCAGTCTTTTCTAGATTTATCCTAAAGAAAGGACATTTCTTATCTTTGCAATTAGTATTGCTAGTACGGCCCTCTATTTGTACATTCACTACCCTTGCAACACTTTAATACTGAGGTTCTAATGGTAGTTTTCCCTACATAATAGGTGGTGGCATAGGTGGTAAATGGTTAGAAGGCCAACTTAATGAACTAGTTGTTTATGGACACATGTATGGATTGGATTCCATCCTTGGCAGTGTAGGTCTATGGTATTCTAGTGGATAGTATTGAGGAGTCTGAACTATTGCATTTCTTGGAGTGATCAGATGCTAGACATAGTATCAATAAGGATTTGGTTGTCAATATGGGTACTTCTATCTAGGTGGTCACATCACCCACGATTGTGGTTGCTGCCATTGATGGTGGTACTTCTCCTGTGGCTACAGGTAAGCTTTACTAAGGTAATAGACTAGTTGGAAGGTTTTTTGGTAGTTACCTTGAGGATAAGGTAATTGTTTGGGAATTTTTTTATGAATCTTGGATTCAGTGCATATGCTCCCATTTCTTACAAATGTACCATGACAAGGTAGCACCCCTTAGGGTGGTCATACTAGCACATAGTACAACCTTCCTCCTCATCTGAGCTTGTATCCAAACATTCCACTCCTGAAGTCACCTTTCATTTTCATCTATAATATCTTTTCTTCTTTTCTCCTTGCCTTTGCTGAAGGCTTGCTTAGTTCTTCTTCCATAATTATCAAAGTTGTTATGAATTTTTTGTCCACTAAATCCCACATCTTTTCTACCTTGATTACTATATCAATAACATATTTTTCAATAGGTAGGGTCTTTTTCTATATCACCTCTTCTAAGATTTCTTCTTCTTGCTAATCGCATACTTGTACATCTCTCTTCTAAATATATGGGTCTCTATTATACCCTTAAACTAAATCTCTCTTGTTCAATTGATCATCTTTCATTGCCACTTGGTCAATGAGTCTCTAAATTTGATGGACAATTATTTCAGATAATATACCTTGGGCATAAATCCCAAATATTTTCCTAGTTTTATTTCTTAGCCCATCAACAATGTGCCTAAGTTGCTCCCTTTGGGAAAATCCATGGCCTAGGCACCTATGCAAAAGAGAATAGTATCTATCCATTACTGAATTAATGGATTCATGGATCCCTTACTTCTAACACTAGATCTACTTCCTTAAGTTTAACACTCATAAGTAGGTTTGATATCTATCATTGAAAAGTTTGAGCATGGTACTCCATCTTCTAATTGATTCAAAATCTAATCAATCTATACCAGCTTTTTGCCTCTTTGATGAGTGTCCTTGGGAACAAATTTAGTTTTTTCCAATCACTTTTTATGTTATGTAGGGGACAGGCATCACGGAATTCTTTAAGGTGATGTTTTGAATCTACATGGTATCCATCCTCAAATCTAGGCATGTTGTTCATGTCTAGCCACTTAATGCAAATTTTCCTTTTGTGCCTGGTTGGAATGTAGACAAGTTTCCTTATGTTTATCATGTTGTGAGTTGTCAACAAGGGTTCATCATGATCATAGGGTTCATACACTCAATTATAGTGGTGCCCAATTTGGTACTCATACCTCTCTATCTCTTCAGGTTTATCCCTATTTCTTCATGATTCCCATTCGTCATCTTCCTCATCAAAATGTCTTAGGTGATAGTCATGTTAATCATGGCTCTGACGTCTTTCCCTATCATGTTCTCTGTACCTTTGTTCCCTTCAATCAAATTCCACCAACAATTAGGAGGATGAAGATGAAGTAGTGGGAGAATGATGCCAACTAATTCTTCTTCTGTGACTATGATATTCTTCCCTTTGTAACCTAATAGAAGCTCTTAGCCTTAAGTCCTACTTGTACTTAGAGTTTGTTACTTCTCTGCTTAGCATCCCTTCTAAGGCTGAATGTAACTACACTTTGACAAGTTCTTCTAGATGAATAATAGGTGTTTGGGAATGAACTTCATGATCCTGGTGGAGTTTCTTCACTACAAATGCATTGCCAACAAGAACTTCCAAGACAACAGGGGAGTTAATCTAGTTTCCCTTGTTGTGCACATGTTTGGTCTCCATAGCAACATCTCTCTACACTTGTCCCTCTATGGGTTGGTAGGGTATCATCATGTGTTTGGTCACATGGTACCCTTCTTGCACATGGCTTAGATTCATTCCCTTTAAAGCTATTTAAAGTGTTGTGAGTGTTGAACACTCAGGAGGTAGAATGATATTGCCTTGTAGGTTTCTCCACCTCAACTACACATCTTGTTGAAAGATGAATGTGAAATCAGGATAGTAAGGATTAGTGTGAGCATATGAGATTCTTATCTACATAGGCATGCTTCAGTANTTAGTGTGAGCATATGAGATTCTTATCTACATAGGCATGCTTCAGTCTTCATCATCATTTATTCTATCATTGTCCCTTTTCATCTCTTTGGCAAGTGATAATTTCTCTTTAATTGAAGCCATGTTATAAGTTTGATTCTTTCTTAAGTGTGTGTGTGTTATTAAAATTATTTTTAAGAATATGAAGGTTAACTTCAGAGTTCTTGATACCATAAATTTTGTAAAATCAATTACTTAGCACACATTGATACATCCTCGAAAATGACACTACNATACCATAAATTTTGTAAAATCAATTACTTAGCACACATTGATACATCCTCAAAAATGACACTAATGATGAGTGGTGGAGTAACCCAACACTCTACCATACATGTCATGAGTGCTAGCATGCAACCAAATCATAATCTACGGATGGAAAATGTTATTATGCTAGTAATTAAGATTAAGTTCAAGATTCACTATCTTCCCACCTTGAGCTAGTGAAGTTCTAGTGTATGGCTTAGCTCTTAGTGAGGCATATGATTATTGTTGTTGATTAGTTCATAGTGCTCTTAAAGGTAAACACAATGAAAATGAATATTAAATCCTAAGTCTAAGTAAGAAAAGGAATATTAAATCACTGCTAGGTGAACTAAGCAATGCCACCACTAGGTTAATAGATAGCTACACTTAGCATTCGAAATTAATCATATCCATACCTCTTACTAATAGCATATGAAGTAAAGTACTTAAAATGTAAAGCATTAACTAGGAAAACTAAAAAATTTTACTAAGTGAACAATTAAAAAAATAAGGGAATACTGTCATGCTATAAAGCAATCTCGACCTTTATTTTCATCATGAACCCTATCCAAGTGCAATCCACTCGAATAAAAATACTAGTTAATTACCAAACATTACACTACCTTCATTTGCTTCTATCACTAAGTCTACAAGAATAAATTGCAAGAGTCTACCTAAGGGTTTAATGAAAAGGTATTGAATTATGTGCCTAAGTGTTGTATTTATAGGCTTGCACACATCCCGAGACATCATATCAATGATGACATAGCATGAACCATGACATTGTATTACCGACATCATTGCTAGATATCGTAAATATGATATCATATTACATTTAAAAATTTGTTTTATTAATATCTAAACAAAAATCTTCTTTATAAAAAAATATTTACTATCAAGGATTAGCAATGAAAGTATTAATGCAAATGTGCAACTCAAAAAGAATAAGACTATAAATACCAATTTCAATTCAAGAATCCCTAAGATATGTCCTTCTTTCTCTACTTCTACTAGTGTTCTAAATGTTTTCTCATTGGATAATGCTTTTTCATTCATTAGTGACATGGATTATGAAACAAATGTTGAGCTTGTAAAATCAAGGATAGATACATCCTCCATTACATCTTAATGTTAGTTTCATTGTGAAATGTCTAGGGCCTTTCTAATAGGTCTCAACAAGAAATTGCAAACAAGTATCTTTCAAATCAACATTTATCTCTAGATTTTACTATCTTGCAAGAGATTAAGATTTTAGTGCATGATATTAGTGTTTTTTAGCAAATTATTTTAAAGAAACTACAATGTTTTTTCTATCACTCATGTTTGTAAGTGGATTTTCATTTTCTTAATAATTTTATTTTTTTTTTACTTTGAAGGATGAAACTTTACCATGCACTTTTAGTTGCAATGCCAATAATGGAAACATTAATGGTGCCTCAAATAGATCATGTTCTGAAGACTCTAGACTAGGTTTCTTTCCAACATACTTCCTTTTCAATGACTCATGATTGATCATGTCCTCTAGAACTATGAATAATTTTGTCAAATACTTTATGGAAAAATTGTAAAAATTTAGGATTTCAAAATAAATTTTCAAAAGAAAAAGAAAGAATTTGAATTATAAATTATCAAATTTTTAACAATTCTTATAATCATGTAAAAGTAAAGCATTTTATACTCAAAATGAGATTATAAATTATTAATACATTTCATAACATTTACAAAATACAAAAAATGTTGACTCACATAATCTTTTCCGAGAAATATTTCAAATTTCAAAACATAGAAAGGGTCAAATGCTTATTGAAAGTAATCTTATAACAAAAAAATGCAATTTGAATCTCAAAACAACAAAGTTTGCTAAAATATTTACTCCTTAGTAAGCTCTACATTCTTTGGTCATGCTCATAAAAATGAAATCTTCTAATTTTTAGTTTTATATTCACCATTGCATTAATGTAGTTACCAAATTCTTGCCATATTAAGTTCATAGTGATGGAAGCAAGAATTAACATAAAGTTACTCTAATACCATATTCAATTTTGTGATATAATGATCGCAAAAACATAAGTAACCGATTATGTTAACTTAAATTAACATAAATTATTGTGATTTTTTCTTTTACTACATTATGAATTGGTGTTGAGTATGATGTTTGTGTTGAGTGTTAGAAGTCCCCTGAAAAAGTCCAAAGCATGGTATGCAATGTATAACTTAGTTGATAGGTTAATCTCCAAGATGTATCATTGTCTTCAAATTCTATACATCCTAAAGATTAAAATCAAAAACAGATAGTTGTAAGGGAATTGTCATATTGGTTAGTGGAACAAACACAATGTTTAATTAGTAGTTTATTAATAAATGTTATGAAGAATTAATTTTTTTTAATAATAATATAGCAAATATCACCATGATGGTTATCACACAATTATGATTTTAACATAAGTCCAAATTTTTACATAATATAGACTTTATTTTGAATGTTGAGCTTGTTAGAGCATGCCAAAGTTTTTAACAATTTGGAGCTTAGGGTATTAATAGGCTTAGGTTTTAGATATCCTTTAATATATATATATCAAAGTTGTCTAAATGGAGACTTGATTGGTTGGGACACTTTTTGTTGTGATTAATATTGATTATTGATGTTTATCATGTTAAAAGATATCTTCAATTTGTCCTAACTTTTCTTATTTCTAAGAAAGAATTTCATAAATGCAAATGCAAATATAACCATTTATTTAAAAAAAATAAACATAGTATCATCACCTCCATCACTGTGCATATGTCAAGAGTATTAATTGTTAGTGGAAATTTTCAAAACAAAAAGAAAAGGCAAGAATTCTATGTTATGCTATTCCTTAAAAGTGGGTTATGTTTCAATTGTCAATGTCAATGAAAAATGCAAAGTAACAACAAGACCAATAGTGCTTTCTCTACTAGCTATAATCCCTTTGATGTTCATACTGATATGTGTTGTAGTCATCCTCTTCTAATTTTGAATCTACAACCTCTTCAACTACTGCAACTTACCCCTTTTGTCCATAATTGCTTTTCCCTTCTTTCTCTTATTTTGGTCCTTAGTTTTTTCATCAATAATTTTCAAGGTAAAGGTAAGTTTTTCATTCATTGAGGCCTACATTTTATCAACCTTCACAACTATCTCAATGATAAACTGTTATATTAACAAATTTTTTATGGCTCAACATAATACTTGTACTGCTCAGGAATGAAAAGTGGATTTTAATCCCTATTCTTCAAAATATTCTAAAATTCATTATTGGATTAAATTAGAGTATCTTCATCTTATTTTTAAAAGTGTTGAAAGCAAAATTGTTAGCACCTTTGGCATAATTCTCAAAAAAAAAAGTTAATATCATTATTAGATGGTATGCTATTAACACAATATTTTATAGAGATTAATTTAGAGCAAAGAAAAATAGAATTAAAACTCAAATATCATAATTAGTACTTTTCCCAAAAAATTACATACTATAATTGATGAGGATGTTGTAGCCACTCCTGTTGTGTGGGTCATATTATTGGGATCTATCCTGTTCTCAATAAAAAAGTTGCTCATGAGGGAAAAAAAAGAACAAGTTTCAAAAAATACATATAATTGTAATTTTGAGCACAAAAAAATGAAATATTCTTCAACAAATTCTCCACTTTTTACTAATCTTATTAAATTTCAAGATGCTAGTAAACTTTCAATATCTATAGAGAATTCCTCTTTAGAAAAAACAAATTTTGGTAAGAGATAGCAACGAAAGTGTTAATGCAAATAGATTTTGCATAGTGCAATGCAAAATGAAGAGTATTGTAGATATTGATTTTAATTCAAAAGCCCCTAAGGTATATTCTTCTTTGTTTATTTCTACTAGTGTTCCAAAAATATTTTCTCATTACATAATGCTTTTTCATCTATTAGTGATATGAATTGTGAGACAAATGAAAAGCTTAGAAAATCAAGGATGGGGACCCCCTCTTCCATATCTTAATGTTAGTTTTATAAAATGAAATTAATATTTATTACATCTAAAGACCCATAAGATCTATTGGAAAGATATTACATTTTCATGAAAAATAAAGATAGACTGTATAAATTTACCAAGAAATAATAGTGACATCAAAAACAAATCATATAAGTTTTTTTGTTGTAACATTAAAACGTTGTCTCAAATAGGCAGTCATAACATAAGAAAGAAATACATGTCACTCATCTTCAAGGGCTCCTAATCTACATAGCCTACAAATTCACTTTTCTTGGAGGAGTTGAATCCATCTTTCACTTTTAATTATAATATAATGAGAAATTAAGCAAATCTTACTAATAGCATTCTAATATAGGATTAGAATAGCATTTGAGAGATAATGAGCTTCTAAATCTAGACGTGATATCAATATAATTGTCTCTTACCTTCCACATTAGATCATATTTATGTTAAAACCTTCTGTTTGACTAGTTCATGAATATGTGAAGGATTTTGTTACAGGTTC
>MNCI01009026.1:61221-89137 GCA_015680685.1 Gnetum montanum | reverse complement strand
CTTAGGATGGTCATATTGGTAGATCTCACATCCACCTTCATTGTCTGTGTCTAAGTCCACAACCTCATTGGAGATAGTTATTTTCCCCTTACCATTGTTATGTGCATGGCCTGCATCTCTCTGCTTTTTCTTATCAAAGTCACTACCTCATTCGACCATAGACTCCTCTATGATTTTTAGGATAGTTTTAAGTCTAGAGTCTAAGGAATCCCACAATTGATCCACCGTAGCTGACACTTTGGTTGTTAATTTCTGGAGCGACAAGGTTTTTCTGTTCACCAACTCTTCGAGTGATGACTCATCCTCTTCATCACAAAATTTCACTCCCTTCTTCTGAAGGGAAGGATCACAGTTATATTCTTCGACGCTCTCTCTTTTTCATAGCTCCCCTTCTTCTTTCGCTACTTGCTCCAACAAGTGATGAATTTCATGGGCTCTAAGTTCTAATAATCTCCATTGGGCATAAGTCCCAAGGGTTCTCCTAGTTTCATACCTTAGCCTATCTACAAGGTGGTGGAGTTGATCTGTCTGTGCATAACCATGGCCCAGGAAACGATGTAACAATGCATAGTATCGGCCCATGGCAGCATCCAAGGGTTCATGAGTACCTTGTTTCCATCCTTGGATCTATTTACGCAAGTTAGACACTTTGGAGTACGTTTGGTATTTATCATTGAACAATTCTAACATCATACTCCATCTCCTAATGGTTTTGAATTCTAAGGACCTGTACCAACTCTCTTCTTCCTTTATGAGTGTCCTAAGAAACAACTTTAGTTTCTACCACTCATTCTCTATGTTTTGCAAGGTGCAGAATCGAGGAATGCCTGTAAATGATTTTGTGGATCAGCATTGTATCCCCCTTTGAAACATGGGATATTATTCATGTCTAAGTACTTGATCCTACTATCTTTTTGATGCCTTGTCAGTATTCTCACTGCCTTTGTGATGTCTAGCATACTTCAGGTGGCAAGTAGGGGCTCATCATGATCATCTCTTTCATGACATCTATGATGCCTACATTGTTCCTTACTTTCCCTTTGTTCATGCCCTTGTCCTCACTCTTGACTCTCTTGTCAAGGTCTCTCATTTTACCTACCTCTATCTTCACCATTATGCTCCTTGTGGCTACGCCCAGATGTGGAAGGAGAGGGTGAGTGATGTGATGAAGGGGAAGAAGAAAGAGAACCATCACCATGATGATGCTTCTTGCCTTCTCTTCAGCTGCTACAGCCCCGATCATGATGATGATCTAAGTGCCCATCCTTGTCATGTGTTGTTGTTCCCGAAGTGAATAGTTGGCATTCACAGGGGTTAGAACTAGGGTTGTGTATCGTAGAGCGTAGGTTATGATACCCCACCTCCTCACCATCATTAGTAGGGGGAACATCATCCGATGGAGAACCCATTATAAGTGGTTCACCATCTGTGATTCTACTTAGGATGTGCGGGACCCCTTTGCCCTTCAACAATGTATGAAGGCTCTCCTACCATGAGTCCCTTAAACATTTTGTAGGTATGGGATGATAATCCCTTGTGTCAAAATCACCTACAACGTATTCAACATAGAGCTGTGTCATGCCAATCTGTGCCAGAGCATAGAGGAGCATGTTTGGGACTAACCAATCTAGAGGTAACACTATGTTACCTTGCAAGTCTCTCCATTGCAATTGTTCATCTTGATGGAGGATAAAGGTAAAATTTGGAATATACTCATCGGGATGAGTATAGACTATCCGATGTTGTTGAGGAACTAACGGATTTTGGTTATGTGTTTTTGATTACCGACTATTTCTAGTATAATCCCTAGGTGGTGAATTGCTCTTGTTAGAAGAAGACATTGTTATTTGATTCGGTGTGCTTTTTAACCGTTATATAATTTTTCATTTAATTAACCCTAAGGATCATTTAAGCTCCCAACAATGTGGATAGTTTCCTATGTTCTACTTAGCGTACAAACACTTGTCCTCGGCAACGGTGCCTATGATGAGTGGCGAGGTACCCCTACACTTAACCATACGAATACGAGCGTAGCATGCGCGATCCAGTCAAACTCCATAGACTAAGTGCCTACATGCCTCATGGAACACTTAGGGCTAATCATTCATTATCTTCCCTACTTACTTGTAGTTTTCACAGTTGTATGGTTAAGCAAGTCTGAGGTATATGATTTTTTATATCTTTTTTGTTTTATCTCCTACGCTAATAAGGTGAAGATGAAGAGACTAATTGACTAACTTTAACTAACTAACTAAGCATTAATTAACCTAGCATCATCATCTGTTCCCACTTACCGTTCACACCCTAAACCAATGCAACCTTGGTTACCAAATGCTAGTCGTTGCTGGGATCACCAAGCGTAACGCACGTGCTCGAAGTGGTCATACTAAGGCACTTAACTAGGAGAGAATGGTTGAGAGAGATTTAATAACTAATAAAGCATTTAAATGACAAATAATAAATAATAGTAAATAAAATCCTAATTAGCCTATTCCATGCACTGCAAGGTTTATCCAAGAAGGTCATCTTTATTACCGTACACAAACTTGTGTTCAGGTACAATGTCTGCTCGAATAAAGATCCATTCACTTTGGAGTTCCTACTATGGGCACATGAAAATTAATCTATCTCTAGAGGGGNTCCTACTATGGGCACATGAAAATTAATCTATCTCTAGAGGGGAAAAACTGCTAGAGTTTCACTCTGGTCTAGGCCTAGATGAGAAACAAGGGAGAACCACCTCTTATTTATAGACTTGGCAGCGCACCGCGATATTGCGTACGCGATATCGTAGGGGACGATGCAATATCATGTGGGATGCCATATCATCTACATGATATCATGGCCCATGGGATATCTCATCCCATCAATTGTGTTTGGCCTTTTTATGTGTGCAGTGGGAATATGAAAAGCTATGGTTCTTTGGTTCACATTCTGCGCAACAGGAATACAAAAAGGTGTGGCTCTTCAGTTCATGTTTTTTCCCATTTCATGGGATTTTACATGGCATGTGACATGGAGGGAAAAAAATGCACTTCCCCCTTCCCCCTATCCTGCAAGATGAGTTGGCCTCTCAACCAAAATTAGGAGAAAATAGGTAGCCAAATCCTATAAGTCTAAACTACTTTAGATGTTGTACTCCAATTCAAATTTTATATGAATAAATTATTCTTGAATAGAAATATGCATTTAACATAGTCATTTTAAGCATTATGTTATATGTTCATCAATGATATTTGTTTTAAAAAATTGAATATTTTTGTCAATTGTAGACACCAAGATTGAATGTGTTAAGGCATCCTTGTAACTTGACTATTAATCAATTTCAAATTATAGATCTTGATTATGATTATGCCAAACTCCTAAATCATGTTTAACATTATATTGTTTGCCAAGTAGGGGTCTACTTACATAAATGTAATGATAGAGAAGTATGCAAGTATAACATTTGATAAATCATCATATGTCAAGCAGCTACATTGACACATTCCTGTTGATGCATGCCTATTAATGCATCCTTGGATACATTGATGCATATGCATCAATGTTGAGTCACCTAAAGCTTATATAAACACACACACCATCTACATTTAGGAGAAATTTTTGTTATTTTTACCAAATCTCTTATAGTTTTTGCTTATAGGAATTGGTCAAATTTCTCTTTGAGTACCCACAACATAAATATATTTTTTTGTACAAAATTTTATTCAAGTATATTTTGTACTTGAACACTTCTACGTGACAATAATGAAATTAAGATTAATTATTTCCATTACAACACTTGGATTAGTATTTAGTTTATTTTCAAGAAATTTTCTTTAAATACATTTTACCTTCCCACACATAGAAATTTAATATTTTATTATGTAATAGTGTGAGTAAGACTACTTTGAGCATGATATATTAATTCTTGGTAATCAAGAAACAATATTATAGGTTTAGGATGTGTACTAAAAGTGGAAATGGATGCTCTACATTTAGGATAGCTTAGATTACCTTTAATTCCATCATTAGTTAGAATTTAATATTTTAATCACTTTATCATTTTAATATTTTGATGATGAAAAATTAAAAAATTATAAATATCTTATACCTCAATCACACGTAGCCATATCAATTGAGTTAACACAAGTGATGATTTGGAAGACAATGACTAGTAACATCACACCTAATTATCTAGGATACAATTAGCTCCAAGTTTCATGAAATTTGACTGACTCATGCATACACACTTATGATTAGTATAATGTAGCATAGAGAACACTCACCACTCATCATTGATACCATTGCCAAGAACTTGTTATGTGCTAAGTGTTTTAGATAATTAAATCATATAAGATCATTGTAGGAACATAAGAAACCACCATTAGAAAATATATTAATATTTTATTCAAGGCATACTACAAGAATAAACTAAAAGATGTATTATTCTCACATAGATGATTCTGCACCTACTAATGATCTACACAGTAGCATGATATAAAAATAAAAAATGCAAATAAAGTACCCCCAACAGCTTAAGGTTGTCTACAACCTATCAGATCATTACTATCCAAAATTTAGTTTTATCATTCACTAATATGAACAACTATAGTGAAGAACTTGAAGGGTAACATTGTATTACCACTTGATCATGCCATTTCATCAATGTACATGGTAGCACTGACAAAGTTAGGGCTTGAAGTAGTAGCTCGAGTGTACTAAGTGAAAAATCACCTCTCCAAAGACTATCAACCTACAAAGGTCCAACTTCAAAAAAACAAACTCATGGATACCCACCATGGAGTTTTCCTCTAGCTTACTAATGGACCACACCATGGAGATGGGAGAGGAAAACATAGACAATAATAAAAGAAAGTGGAGTATGATTAGGAAAGAAGGTTTAGTAGGCCATATCATAGGAGAAATGGTCATGATAGAGGTCATGATAAACAAAATGACTATGATGAACCATTACTTGATACAAGAAATATGACCAACATTTATGAGATAGTTTACATCCCCACTAGGCATCAAAGGAATAGCTAGATCAAATAACTTGAAATAAATAATATTTCTAAATTTGAGGAAGGTTATAAAGCTAATCTACAACACCATCTACAAGCCTTTCATGATGCTTGTGCCTTGAAAAATATAGAAAAGGCCTAGTAGAATCTTAAGTTATTCCCTAGGACACTCATAAAGAGAGATGAAAGTTGGTAGTAGCCCTTAGAACTGAAATCTATTTATAGATGGATTATGATGCTAGAGTTATTCAATGATAAGTATTAGACATACTTCAAGGCATCAAATTTGAGGAAGTAGATTCAAGGATAGAAATAAGATAAGTATAAATCCCTTGATGTAGCCTTAGGTAGGTAATATTCATTACTACACTAGTACCTAGATCATGGTTTCTCTTAGAGGTAGAAGTTTCAACATATCATAGATGGACTTGGAAATAAAACTAAAGAGACTCTTATTATTCATGCCCAAATAAGACTATCAAAGATGAGAACCCCTCGAATTCGATGGCTCATTAATTAGGAAGCAAAAAAGAAAAAGAGCTAAAGAAAATAGAAAGTGTAGAAAATTATAATAAAGACCTTTCCACCTAGAAGGTACATCTCTGCAGTGCAAAGGAGGAAAACCCATTTCAGAATATTGTGATAAGAAATACCTTGCTGATCCAAAAATCTATTACTGAAATATTGGCCAATGTAGATAAGATGTGAAACTCTATGGATGAGAAGTTTCAAATAATACTTAAAATGAGATAGGAGAAAAAAAATAAAGGAATAAAAATAATGCCAAGAGAAATATAAAGGATACATTGAAGGACTATCATTATTAGAAAGATAATGCTACAATAGTACAAGAGGTTGTAGATTCATATATAAATAATGAAGGATGTAACACTTGCTAATATGACCATCCCAAGGGATGTGCTTAATTCTATGAAACTTACAACAATATGGGTTCTATGCTTTAAATCCAAAGCTTACTAACAGACAAATACCTAGGGTGTTATCTTATCCTTAGGGCAACTATTGATAATAGTATCAGTAGCAATAGTAATACCTAAGTTGAATGTCATATCAACCTTAGAACTACTATTATCAGTGCCAAAGCTCATAGTTGTGGAGGATGCCATCACCAAAGTAGTAGTACCCTTACCACCAACCAAAGCCATATGGCTCTTATGTCAAAAAACCTATATCGCCAAGTGGCATCATGAACCATACTTCCTTCCATCATTATTATCCTTCTTCTTCCAAATATCATCAACTTGTAACTCCACATGTTGAATCGTCTTCCACATATACTCTTCATTACCCACAGTAGTACCATACATCTCATACCTTCATTTCCTTACCACTTGCACCACCTATGCAAGGAGAAATACCTCCACAATACTAGCAATGTAATGCCTAATAGTAGTAAACATATGGGTGGATGACAAATTAAGAAGATTTGAGTGTAAGTCTCAAAAAATGTCATTCTTAGGCATAACAATCCATCTAAATCATCATAAGCATCTGTGGCTATGGGCTCCTCTCAAACTTTTCAAAAGATATCTTTCAAACCACCTTCAAAAGTAGAAATTCTAAAATATTCAAACTATCATGTTAACTCATGTAGTAATTAATTGAAGAAAATTAGAACACCTTTGCATAAAGATAACTAATCCTAGGATTCCTCTAATTTATTTACAGATTACAAGAAATGATCCATGTAAGACTCTATTAGACTCAAGTTCCAATGTGAATTTAATCTCCTAAGAGATGTATAAGACATGAAATCTACCTCCACTCAAAAAGTGCAATATCAAGTTAGAGCTTTCAAACCAATCTATTATAGTTTCATTGGGATTGGTAGTGGATATTATGACCACTATGAGTCGATGGTCATATCTAGTAGATTTCCTAGTGATCCATGTAGATAATTATAAGGGAGACTTCCCAATTATTATGAGGATGACTTAGCTAAGTACCATTGACGCCAAGCTAGAAATCAAATATCTCTCCTTGAAAATATCCAAGGAGAATGAGTTTAATGAAATAGAGAAAAAAATAATTCCATGAATTGTGTACAATGACATAGAGTGAAACTACATCAAAGAAAAATATAGGCCATTAGGAGTACATCTATTACAACATGCAAGATGTATGTTGAACTTACCAGTATTCAAAGGTGTTTATACGCAACAACCACATAACAAAAAGGTACCTAGTGGCTAACTATGAATAACTTTTCTAATTCTACAATGTGCATGGAACTAGTAGGAATTCTTACAAGTTCATATACAAATAAGATGGATGAAACTGAGAAAATTAGGAGCCAAGTCTCTAAAGCTAAGAATCAAAAGATATTAGAGATAGATTTGGAAGAGTTGAAACTTCCAAAAACCTCTAAATCAAATCCCTTAGAACTAAAAACATTACCAAAATATTTAGATTATATGTTCTTAAACATTGATAAATTGATGATTATCAATGCTCAACTCACAAAATAACAAATAAAAAGTTATCAAAAGTAGTCAACAAATGGCCAACAATCTTTACTTGATCATATGATGAGATAACAAGAATGCATCAATGCATATGCTAGCATCAAATCTATATAGACTCTACTATCAAATCCAAGAGGTAACCAAAAAGAAGATTAAATCCAAAGATGCTTGAAATGCTTGTTCATACTCTAGGTAAATTCCAATACTTAAAGCAAAAGCTCATAGAAACACCAATTTGACATGCTTTTGATTGGTTCAACACTTTTCATATTATGAAAAATGCATCCAATTATGCATTCCAAGTAGTCGTTACACACATGGATGATCAAAAAAATCCATACTATAGAAAAGGAACTCATGGTACTGGTATAATGGATATAATATGGATTTTTTTGTACATAAATTTTCTACATAAAATCCATACTATATCCATTAAACTACGATTTCAAGCTCATTTTTAATTATAAATAAATACTACATAAATCAATGTTGGTAAAGAAGTACCTTAGGATGACATCTAACCCAAAATCTAACCATATAGATATGTCTGGAATGTTTGAAAATGTATATTTTGACACTTGGTTTACTAGAATTGGAGTTATGGTTCTTGCGATATCGCACTTTCTAGTTTGTTAAAATACTATAAAAGTATCAACATTTGAACTAGAAAACTATGATAAGTAAATATTACTTGAGATTTTAGTGTATGATTTAGTAGGACACTTGACAAAGATCCCATAAGTTCAAATGAAATTTAAATTGAGTCCTGATGTACATGTTATGAGTGATTATATGTCACAACATTAAAGGACAAAGAAAAAGATGAAAAGAACTTATAAAAATTGTTTACCTCTTTTTTAAAAATTAAAAATGAAAATTGAAAAATTTCAACATTTTTATAAAGCACACATTAACATGCATGCTTAGAAGTAAAACAAAAAAAGCTATATATGCTATTGATGAGTGGCGAGGTACCCCCTACACTCAACCATATGAATACAAGCATTACACGGGTGATCCGGTCAAACTCCACAGAGTAAGTGCCTACAAACCTTATGGAACACCTAAGGTTAATCATTCATTGTCTTCCCAGACTTACTTGTATTTTTCACGGTTGTATGGTTAAGTAAGTCTGAGGTATGTGATTTTTATATCTTTTATGTTTTTATCGCCTATGCTAATGAGGGAAAGGGTGAAGAGACCAATTAACTTACTTTAACTAACTAACTAAGCCTTAATTAACCTAGCATCAGCATTCATTCCCACTTGCCACTCACACCTTAAACCAATGCAACCTTCTGGGATTACCAAACGCTAGTCGTTACTGGGATTACCAAGCATAACGCACGTGCTCGAAGTGGTCGTACTAAATGCACTTAACTATGGGAGAAGGCTTGAGAGAGATTTAATTAACTAATAAATCATTTAAATGATGAACAATAAATAATAATAATTAAATTCCTATTCCCCCCCGTCCATGCACTACAAGGTTTATCCCAAAGTTCATCTTTATTTCCGTACACAAACTTGTGCTCAGGTACAATATTTGCTCGAATAAAGATCTGTTCACTTTGGGACTCCTACTATAGGCACATCGAAATTACTCTAACTCTAGAATGGAAAAACTGCAAGATTTTGGCTATGGTCTAGATCTAGATGGAGAAATAAGGAAGAGCCACCTCTTATTTATAGATTTGGTGGCAGGCTGTGATATCACGGGAGATGCGATATCATGGCCCATGCGATATCGTGTCCCATCATACCCCCATGAATAAATAAAAACTCATCCTCAAGTTCCTTACAAAATATTGGAAAGGTATGGGATTATTGACTTGAATGGAACTAATGGTAAATGGGATGACATGTGAACGAATCATCGTAACAGAACATGACAAAACTGGTGTTCACGACAACAAGAGTGAACACCTTATATATTTTACTTCAAGCCTTATTTGGTAGCTGAGAGAGAAGAGAGAAGAAGTCTACTACTACCAACACCAAGATTGTGCCTTTCATTTTCTATCCATAAGTGTGCCATTGATCTTGCTCCTTGCATAGCTGCTTCAGCACTGATCCATTCCAAGTGTTCTCTCTAGATCCAATCCATTGTTGTATGATTGTCATCTACACACACAAAATAGTCTTATATTAGTAAGGCTAAATGAATCATAATGTAATTGATACCTTGCTCCAGTGTAAGATCCATTGATTGAGTTGTGACATGGCTGATATGGATCTGGAGATATCCTAATGATGACTACCAAAGGTGTAGGGATTAGGAGAAAATCAAAAAAATTGGACCAAGACCCCCATGACTAAGAGCGAATCTCTGATAGTGATAGAATGGAGAAAGAAAAAGAACAAGAAAGATGGAGAAAAATAAACAACTATAACATCGATGAAATGGATGTCAAGATGGAAATGAACAAAATAGAGTGGATTGCAAAAATGTTAAGGGAAAGAATTTAACTAGTGTACCAAATAGGAATGCCAGCGGGTCCTCCCCAAACCAGGCTCATGCCCTTAATGCCCTGACAAACCCACATTGAAAGAGTCTATAGGCTCTAAGAATATCATTTGGAACAAGAGTTAAAGTCTTAACCACAAGAATTTACCAAAAATAAAACAATGCATCAACTAAAATATACACTAATGATTCAATNCAAGAATTTACCAAAAATAAAACAATGCATCAACTAAAATATATACTAATGATTCAACGAGCAATGAGGTGAACAATGGAGGAATAATGATGGAAAGAAGAGAATGGAATGGAATCTCAAGAACAAGGTCATGTACATCCCCTTGTGTAGTTAATGATTAATGTAACTTAGTAGATCCCATTCCAAGTCCGGCCTCAACAAACCACATCCAGTGACTTCGCATTAATGCATTCGTCCAATCCATCCACTTGAAGTAACAAGAATGCCTTCACCAAAGAGCCACCACCATTTCGACGAAACAAAGGAGGAGAGAATGGGAAGCAAGAAGGGCCTTAGTTAGAGGGAACATGTTTATTTTGATTCCATAACTAGTGCTTGTAGCCCAAATGATTATTTTGTCTAAGGGGTGTGCTTTGAATTATCACTGTTTTTTTTTTTTTGCATGACAACCACACCATGCAAAGACTTATTATTTTTATTTACTCAACTTCCCAATAATTGGGTAACATCAAAATGGTAAGAAAACTCAAGAAGAAAACATCTAACCACCCAAAAGAATGGCCAACACAAATGCAGCATATTTCCTTGAAGTCACACCCTTTTCAATGCTTGAGTCCTTCCTTAGTTTGAGAAATTCCCAATCACCGATTCGTTATAGTTCTAATTATTGAGAAAGGGACTGTACAGTTCCAAGCCAAGAGAGACCAGAGAAATTTTTGGATGTATGGATGAAGTGCACTCATTGCCTGTCATATCAAAAGAACCATACCTTGGTATCAACATCATAATCTTAAGGGTAAAAGCCAAACATTAGTAACCAATAGGGAACAGTTCATACCATCTTTAGAGTACTTATTGGATGACAAACTTAAAAAAATGGATAAAACACACACACACATATAAATAAAAGAAAAAGCATGAACAATGTTGTAAAACAAAAACAAGAAAAGTTAAAGAAATTTGTAAAACAAAAATTTGCAAAACAAAAATGTGTAAAACAAAAACTAAAAAGAACTGAGCGCCTCAAATGATTAGCATAGGTGGCCATCTCCCCCATGACTGAATTAAAAGGGAGAGATCTAAAATAATGAGCATTTATTTAAATTTCTTAAAAGTGTCCAACTTCTCCTGATTGATGTTTTTAGGTTAAGGGTTGCAAGTTGGTGATGCTCATATTCCAATGTATCTATGCTTTCGTTGTGGGTGCAAATTGTTCCCCCAGTTCATTCCATGCATGTTTGTAGGCTACTCTCTTGATTAGCTATCAACCACTGGGTGTTCTCTTGTTGTGTTGTTACTACATACAGGCACCTTTGTATATGAGTTTCTTGGGCACACCAATTGCATGCAGGAGATGCTGAGCATTCCTCCATGTCATCACCCTCTAAGTCACTATATGGGATACATGGAACTTTCTTCTTCTTGATCTTTCCATAAATGTTCTCCTTAGATATTTCCAAGGAAAGATCATGGATTCCTAGGCACTCATTGATGGTGCTAAGCCATGCCCTCCCCATTATAATTGGGAAGTCCCCTTTGTTACTGTTGACTTCTATCACTAAGAAATTAGCTAGATATGACCAACCATACACACTGGTAATGATGTCCTCCAAAAATCCCAAGGGAATGGTGATGGACTGGTCAGCTAGCTCTAGTTGAATATTGCTCTTCTTGAGTGGAGTTAGGTTCTAGGCTTTATACATCTCTCATGATATTAAGTTGACTCCATAACCTAAGTCAAGAAGAGCCTTGCGAGGTTTATTCCCAACGACTTGGAGGTAGATTAAGGGACTTCCAGGGTCAGAGAGTTTCCTGGGAAGGTGGCCCACCTTTATCCAATTAGTAATAGTATGTGTTAACATAACCATATGCGTTGAGCCCTATTTTTGGATTGAAGGGAGCTCCGAAGCCTTATTTGTTGGAGGAGCGTGCACAGACTCAACCGCTTGTGATTGTGAGAGCTTGTTTGGGCTTTTGGTTTTGAAGAAAGGTCTTCTCTTCATCTAGTTGTCAGAACTAGTAGTGGGTTGAAGGTTTATAGCTCTCGTAGCATTACGTTGTTGCGGTTGAGAGGGGAGTTCCCCTTGCATTGTTGGAATGGGTGGTAGTGGAACTATTGGCATGTGAGTGGTGGATGGATTCGGAGCATGGTATGCATGTGGTGTGTCTCCCATAGGAGAAGGAGTCCTAAAATACTCCCAAACTTGGTAGTGATGTCATGGGGTTGTGTGACTCATAAAGTCACTTGGAGAAACTAGCTTCTGCATGTAGTAGCCATACGGATCCGGTTGCCAGTGGTGGTGACATCCCCCATGACTGTGGGTGTTGCCACTACTAGTGTTGCCTGATAGGTTGTGGTAGAGTTCCACTTGGATAATATGTTAACGGTTGGTGGAACTACCTCAGGTTACCTTGGGGATAAGGTAACCTTCGAGGTGCTTGCCGTCTATTAAGTCTTGGGTTGAGTGCATACACCCTAGACTCTTGTAGATGTGAGATTATTGGGCAACATCCCTTAGGATAGTCATATTGGTAGATCTCACATCCACTATCATTATTTGTATCCAAATCCACAACCTCATTGACGATAGTCATTTTTCCCTTACCCTTGTCACGTGCATGGCCTGAATCTCTCCGCTTTTTCTTATCATGGTCACTACTTCGTTCCTCCTTAAACTCCTCTACGATTTTCAAGACAGTTTTAATTTTACTATCTAAGGAGCTCCATATTTCATCTACCTTAGCTAACACTTCCATTTTTAATTTCTGAAGCAGCAAGGTTTTTCTATTCACCAACTCTTCGAGCAGTGACTCATCCTCCTCCTCGCACAATCTCACTCCCCTCTTTCGGAGGGAAGGATAGCAGTTATACTCTTCTGTGTCTTCTCCTTTTTGTAGCTCCCCTTCTTCTTTAGCTACTTACTCCAATAATCTATGAACTTCATGGGACCTAAGTTTTGATAATCTCCCTTGGGCATATGTCCCAAGGGTTCTCCTAGTTTCGTGTCCTAGCCCATCTACAAGGTGGTGGAATTGATCTCGTTGTGCATAGCCATGGCCTGGGCAACGATGTAGAAATGCATAATATTGGCCCATAGAAGTATCCAAGGGTTTTTGATTCCCCTGCTTCCATCCTTAGATCTGCTTACACAAGTTGGACACTTTGGAGTATGTTTGGTATTTATCGTTAAACAATTCTAGCATGGTACTCCACCTCCTAATGGTTTCTGGCTCTAAGAACTGGTACCAACTTTCTACTTCTTTTATGAGTATCCTAGGGAACAACTTTAACTTCTACCACTTGTTCTCAATATTCTACAAGGCATAGGCATTGTGGAATGCCTATAAGTGGTTTTGAAAATCAGCGTTGTATCCCCCTTTCAATCATGGGATATTATTCATGTCTAGTCTCTTGATCTAGCTGTCTTTTTGGTGCCTTGTAGGTATTCTAACTACCTCCGTAATGTCTAACATACTCCAGGTTGCTAGTAGGGGTTCATCATGATCATCTCTCTCATGATGTCTATGATGCCTACGTGGTTCCCTACTTTCCCTTCTATGCCTTGACTCTCTAGAATGCCCTCATCCTCACTCTCGACTCTCTCGTCGAGGGTTCTTGTCTTGCTTAACCTTATCCTCACTGTTGTGCTCTTTGTGATTGTGTCCTGATGTGGAAGGAGAGGGTGAATGGTGTGATGAAGGGGAATAAGAAGGGGAACCATCTCCATGATGATGTTTCTTACCTTCTCTTTGATGGCTACTGCCCCAATCATGATGACGATCAGAATGCTTACCCTTATCATGTGTTTGTGTTCCCTCATTGCACACTTTGTGTTCATGGGAATCAAAACCAGGGTTGTGAATTGTGGAGAAAAGGTTCTAATACCCTACCTCCACACTATCATTAGGATGGGGAACATATTCTTATGGAGAACCTATTGAGATAGGTTCACCACCCTTAACTTCTCTTATGACAAGTGAAGCATTACGGGGGTCCTTGCCCTTCAACGATGTGTGGCAACTCTCCTACCGCAAGTCCCGTTGATGTTGCACTTCTATGGGATGGTAGTCCCTTATGTCATAATATTATATAATGTATTTAGTGTATAGTTGTGTCATGTCTATCTATGCAAGATCATGAAGGAGCATGTTAGGGACTGCCTAATCTAGGGGTAACACTATGTTACCTTGCAAGTCTCACCAACGCAGTTGTTCATCCTAATGAAGGATAAAGGTAAAATTGGGTATATACTCATCATGATGAGTATATACTACCTAATAATCTTGAGGAACTGGTGGATCTGGGTTACATGTGTTAGACCGCCGATTGTCTCTTGTGTGATCCCTAGGTGATGAAGTGCTTTTATGAGAAGAAGAAGACATTGTTATCTTGTCGGTGTGCAATTGACCATTGTTTAAATTTATTCTAATTAACCCTAAGGGTTCGTTTAAGCTTCCCAATGATGTGGATGATTTCCTATGTTCTACTTAGCGCACAAACAACTTACTCCCCAGCAACGGCACCAATGATGAGTGGCAAGGTACCCCTACACTCAACCATACGAATACAAGAGTTACACGTGCAATCTGGTCGAACTCCACAAACTAAGTGCCTACACGCCTTAAGGAACACCTAATCTTAATCATTCATTATCTTCCTAGACTTACTTGTATTTGTCACGGTTGTATGGTTAAGTAAGTCTGAGGTATGTGATTTTTATATCTTTTATGTTTATATCGCCTATGCTAATGAGGGAAAGGGTGAAGAGACTAATTAACTTACTTTAACTAACTAACTAAGCCTTAATTAACCTAGCATCAGCATCCATTCCCACTTGCCATGCACACCTTGAACCAATGCAACCTTCTAGGATTACCAAACGCTAGTCATTATTGGGATTACCAAGCGTAACGCACATGCTCGAAGTCGTCATACTGAATGCACTTAACTATGGGAGAAGGGTTGAGAGAGATTTAATTAACTAATAAAGCATTCAAACAATGAACAATAAATAACAATAATTAAAATCCTATTTAGCTTAGTCCATGCACTGCAAGGTTTATCCAAAAGTTTGTCTTTATTTCCGTACACAAACTTGTTCTCAGGTACAATATTTGCTCAAATAAAGATCCATTTACTTTAGGACTCCTACTTCGGGCACATGGAAATTACTCTAACTTTGAAATGGAAAAACTGCAAGAGTTTGGCTACGTTCTAGATCTAGATGGAGAAATAAGAGAGAGCCACCTCTTATTTATAGATTTGGCAGCGTGCTGCAATATCGCATACACGATATCGCAAGGGAAACCGTGATATTGCATACGCGATATCGCGAGGGATGCGATATCGTGGCAGACGTGATATCGTGTACGTGATATTGTGGCCCATGCGATATCACATACCATCAGCTATAAAGCATAAAGTATATGCATAACATGCATATTATGATGTTTTATGGTGCCCTTTCTTTTGACATAATTTCTCTACCACCTCTTCACTTTTCCCTCTATCACTTGATTTTTCTGACATTAGTTTTTATAAAAACATGTTCTAGTATTTTTTTCCCATAAAGATGTTTTTTGACCTTTGTTTTCTATTTTGAACCGGATTTGAGCCCGATTTCTTTTTTGTTTCTCCTTATAAATAGGCAATGATCCTAGATACATCTCATCATGATTTGAATAGGGATTTTAGGTGCAATAGGAAAAGCAAGGAAAAAACCAATTAAGATCATTAGGTGAAAAGGGAAGATGTATGAAAATTTTGGAAGCCCTACTAGCACAACTAAGGAATTTTATTTTATTTTCCTTTTACATCGCTACCCCATATTGCTATGAATTTTCTTTCTTCTTTGCTATTCTTTTCTAATTTTAATTAATATGTCGATGTTGCAAGATTTTTTTAATTTTGGACCCCTTTTGAAAAAAATAATATTTAAATCCTATTCGTATCCCTTTTTGATATTCTAATTAGTCTTGGAAATTGTGGGAATTACGCCCAACTTGCCTTTGGATATTTTGAATATTTGGGATCTACTCGTGACATAAACTAGATTTTGTAAGAATTTTTAAGAATTTAAGCTTTTGTGCATTTTTGGCCATTTTGGATATCTTTTGGACTTTTAGAATAAAATAATAATATTTATGTGACTAATTTTGCTCAATTGATAATGGGAACCATGAATCTTTTAGATGCCACCATCTACATGTAGTAGTGGTGTGTTCTTCAATGGGATCCATCCCATGAGAACAAGGGTTGGATGGATTTCCTACCCTAGATTTTTGATTAATAAGTTCATGTGAGGCCATGGATTTAGCCAAGACCATGGCACTAAGCAATTGAGTCTAGTGGTGTGATGAGGCATAGTCAAGACCTATCCTTTCAATGATACATGTGTCGCAACTATTGAGGATGTTAGTAGTGAGACTATTGCTAAGACCTAGCCATGAGTGACTTGTTTGGAGTCACAAGGCTAATTTCATGATACTAGTGAGGTTATTCCAAGGCCTGCTAGTAAGAATCTTTGGTAGTGAGGATAACCAAGACCTAGCCTTCTGAGACGTCTAATTAAAATATACATTTTCATGGATTTTTTTGGACAAACTTGTGCTATCTTTAATCACTAAGAGATTAAATAATTAATATGTGTCTGTGTATTTGCTTGAATTCTTGGATTTTATTTAGATTTTAAGAAATTTTAGGATACTTTTTTGACCTTTATTTAATTCTTGCATTATTTTACATATTTTATTGGAAGCCTTTATTGAGCCATATCTTGAGACTTTTAGCCCATGACCTTTATACTCCTTGAAGAGGGAAATAAAATAACCTTTCTTATTTGGGGATTTTAAACTCCTCCTGCATTTCAATGTAGAGAACTAAGAATAAACAAGGAAGCATCAAAAGAGAGATATAAAATGAAAGATGGACCAATTCTGTACAAGATGGATCCTTTCAACTTGAAAATTAATTGCTATGTATTTTGTATTTTTGTAAAATAAAAACCATGTGCACTTTGGGGCTACTTCAGCCATGTACCTATTTTGTGAATAAACAATGAACTATGATAGATATAAATTCTCCATCTATGTTGTTGAGACTATAAGATTTCCAGGAAAATTTTACATTTCAGTGTGTAATATATTTGAGAAAATTTAATATTGTTAATTTAATATTAATATTTTATTATTTAATTTAATAAAATTCAAACGTTAATAACTTTATTTCTAGATGTCTGTTTGAGATGAAAAAAGTGTCGTTGGGATTGTTATTTTGTGTACTATTTTATGATGCATCTAGTGGAATTTTTAGACATTGCTTAATTTATATTTTCTATACTTGATTTAGTTTAAAATGCAAGGGACAAGATCAATTAATGATATCCCACTAGAAAATTTTCATGATTCTCAGGAAACTCCAAATTAAGTATTTTAGCAATTGTTAATCTTTCTTCAAAATCAAAATCAAAACAATCATAGTGAGAACTCTAGGAATGAAGGAAGAGGTGGTAGAGCTATGAATCAAGGTTGGATATATGCTATTCCAGAGAGAGATCTAAAGGAGCAACCTAACATTATGGTGGAGACTTAAAGGTACACTTTATGCATAACTTATACTTATTCTTTTCAATCCTATAGCAAGTCATTCTTTTATTAATAGTCAAATAGTGAAAAGATTCAATTTTCCATTTGAAAGACTAGAAATTCCATTATATGTTTAAGTTGTGGGACATAATGGATATATAGTAGAATATGTGTGTAGGAAACTTTCATTAAGAATAAAAGATAAGAAATGGGATGCAAATTTGTTTATTATGGAATTGGGAGAATACAATGTTATCTTAGGAATTGATTGGTTAAGTAGATATAATGGATTCATTTACTACAAGACTGAGACTATACAATTAGAGTTAGAATATGGACAACAAATCTTGGTTGTAGCTAAAGGAAGACCCATTAAAGTTGATATAGTTTCCTCTAATAATTTCATGAGAATGGTTAGGAAAAGGAAAAATTGTGTCATGATTGTTGTTAAAACTAAAAATAAGAAGGATGATATAGCTGATATTCTAGTAATCAATGAATTTCTAGATGTATTTACAAAAGATTTACCAAGATTTCCTTCAAAAAGAGAAATAGAGTTAGAAATCACTCTTAAACCAAAAAAGAACCAATTTCTAAGGCACCATACTGCATTTCCCCAATTGAGTTAGCAAAGTTCAGGATACAAATACAAGAACTTTTATATAAAGGTCTTATTTGACCTAGTGTTTTTCCTTGGGGTGCACTAGTGTTATTTGTGAAAAAGAAAAATGAGAATTTAAGATTATGCATTGATTATAGATGGTTGAACCAAGAAATCATTAAGAATAAATATCATCTACTTAGAATAAATGATTTATTTGATTATTTGAGGAATGTGGCTGTATTTTCAAAAATGGATTTAAAATCTAGATATCCTTAACTTAGAATTAAAGAAGAAGATGTCTCAAAGACTACATTTAGGGTAAGATATGGGCACTATGTATTTCTTGTATTACCATTTGGATTAATGAATGTTCCTATAGTAGTTATGAATTTAATGAATAATGTGTTGAGGCCTTACTTGGATAAATTCATGATAGTATTTATTAATGATATTTTGGTATATTCTAAAAGTAAGAAAGAACATGCAAAACACTTAACAAAAGAATTGAAACTTCTAAGGGAAAATCAATTATATGTCCAACCCTCTAAGTGCTCAATTTGACAAAAATAAGTACAATTTCTTGGTCACATTGTATCAAAAGCAACGATAGTAATTGATTGAACAAAGACTAAAGTAATTTGAGATTCGCCAAGGCCTAGTATTGTAATAGAAGTAAGGAGTTTCTTGGGACTAGGAAGTTACTATTGAAGGTTTCTAAAGGATTTTTCTAAAATTACATCTCCTTTAACTAAGTTGTTAAGGAAGGATTAGTCATTTCAGTCGATGGAAAGGTGTGAATAAGCATTGTTTGAATTAAAGAAACAACTCACATCAACTCCTATTTTAATATCACCAACCCTAGGTAAAGCATTAGATGTTTATACTGATGCTTCAAATGAAGGATTGGGATGTGTCCTCATGAAAAAAGGACATGTTGTTTCTTATGCTTCTCAATAATTAAAGAACCTGAACTTAGATACCCTATTTATGATATGGAATTATTAGCTATTATTTTTACACTAAAGATATGGAGACATTATTTTTTTGGGATGAGACTAACTTTATGGACATATAACAAGAATCTACAATACCTCATGATCCAACCATAATTAAATTTGAGAAAAAGAAGATGGATTGAACTACTTGCAAACTTTCATTTTGATATCAAATATCTTCTAGAAAAAAGAAAATGTAGTAGTAGATGCACTCATTAGAATGACTAGAAAGATAAATAGCATGGTTATGCAATTAAATTTAATGGACAAGACTATTGAAGAACAAAATTTAGATGTTTGGTCTCAAGAAAAACTTTATAAACTAGATCAAATTTTTTTTATTATTTAAAAATGGGAGAAAATGATGAGTTGAGATTTCAAAGGCAAATTATATGTGCCCAAATTGGTAAGGCAAACATTATTGGAAGAGGCTCATACTAGTAGATATCAAATGCATCCTAGGGATGATAAAGTATTTCAAATCCTAAGAAGACAATCTTGGTAGCCTAAGATGAAGCAAGAGATAGTTGAATTTGTTTCTAAATGATTACTTTGTCAACAAGTTAAGGCAAAACATCAGAAACTAGGAGGATTACTACATGTTCATGACATATCATAATAGAAATGAGAGGTTATTTGCATGAATTTCATTTTATAATTACCAAAGACAAGAAGGAAAATGATGCTATACTAATAGTGGTAGATTTGCTAACAAAATCTTCTTATTTTCTTACTACCCACTCCACTGTAATTGCTAAGGATATTACAAAGTTATTTATTAAGGAGATTGTCATACTACATGGGATTCTAGTTAAAATAAAATTTGATAGAAACCTTAATTTTATCTCAATATTTTGGTAGGTATTTTAAGCAAATCTAGGTACCAAATTAAATATAAGTTCTACTTATTATCCTCAAAAAAATGGGCAAATAGTGTAAGTAAATCAAATTTTGGAAGATATGATCTAGGCTTGCACACTTTAGTATAAGGGAGAATGGGATGAAATGTTTTTAAAGAAATCATTTTCATATAATAATAGTTATCAGGCAAGTATTAAAGTTGCTCCTTATGAGATACTATAGGGTAGACCATGTCAATCGCCTATTTTTTGGACCACCATAGAAGATAGAATGTAGTTAACTACTAACTTGATGAATCAACCCATAGAGTAGGTTTGAATAATTCAAGGGTGTATTAATCTTGTGATGAAACGCGACCTCCATGTGCCACGATATCGTGGTCCGCCACCATATCTATAAATAAGAGGCGGCACTCCCTTCATTTCCCAATCCTGGCTAGAAGTAGCGAAGCTCTGGTAGATTGATCACTCCAGAGTTAGAATTTTTCCCATGTGCCCGCAGTAGGAGTCCTAGAGTGAATGGCTCTTTATTCGAGCAGCTTGTAACCTAAACCCAAGTTGTGTACAGCAATAAAGATGAACTTGATTGGATAAACCTTTCAGTACATGGTTTTATTGCTGTTTATTTATTGCTTTCCTAGTGCGCACAAGTACGACTTGATTATGAGCATTGGCTGCTTGGTAACCCAATAGCGTATTCCAGGATTCTGCACTTGGTAATCCCAGTGGTAGTCCAATGTGTATGGCTAGTCAAGGAATCGGCTACTCATTGCTAGGCTAGAACGTGTGATAAGTACGACTTAGTTACGAGCACCCACGAGTGTGTACGGCTAGCTAAGGAATCAGCTGCTTATCACTCTTAAGCTAAATAGATGCCTCAGTACGACCACTTCGAGCACTTGCGTTACGTGTGGTGATCCCAGTGACGATTAGCATTTGGTAAGCCACAGTTGCATAGTTCAGGGAGTGTCCGGTAAGTGGGAACAGATGCTGACGCTAGTTAACTTAGACCTAGGACATTAGTTAGAGTTAGCTTAGTTTCTCAACCCTTTCCTCTAATAGCATAGAAGATAAATCGAAAAATACCAAAAAAATCACATACCTCGGACTTGCTTAACCATACACCGTGTCTCTTACAAGCAAGCCTGGGAAGACCGCGAACGATTAACCCCAAGCGGTTCTTGTGGTGTTAAGGCATTTAGTTTGCGGAGTTCGACCAGATCGCGCGTGCACCCTCGTATTCGTATAGTTGAGTGTAGGGGTACCTCGCCACTCATCATCTTGCTTAGGATAGATACACCAAGTACGATAACTTAAGAAAAAAACCTCTTAAATTTCAAGTTGGTGATTATGTCTTCCTAAAGGTATCTCCAATTAAGGGACTAATGAGATTTGGACAAAAGGGTAAATTAGCTTTAAGGTATATAGGTCCTTTTAAAATAGTCAAGAAAATTGGAAAAGTAGCATATCAATTAGCTTTACCACAAAGTCTAGGATTGATCCATGATTTCTTCCATATCTCTCTTTTAAAGAAGTATGTTCCAACTGAAGGTCATGTTATACAATGGGAAGAAATAGATCTGCAACCAAATATTACTTTACCAAGAATACCCCATCAAGATCATAGGTAGAAAAGAAATACAACTCAAAAGTAAAGTAATTTCTATGGTAAAAATTATTTCGAAATGACATGGAAATCAAGAGGCAACTTGAAAAATTGAGGAAAATATAAGAACAAAATATGACGATGTTGTCTTCATTTATGTTTATAAGAAACCCCCACTTAAGATTTCATACTCCAATCTTCATTTTCATCTAATTCATTGGTTCTCAAATGAATTTCCTCACTAGGTGTGGCATTATCATAGTCTTGTAGGAAAGGCATGATTGTGAAACTATGTGTGAATTCGTATGTGATCTTTTTGTAATTATTTCTTCTTCCTAAGAGATATATCGTTAATTCCTATACAGTGACCTTGTATAGTATAACTAATCTAGATAACCAGCATCATCCCTAGAAACGGTGCCAATGATTAGTGGCGAGGTACCCCTACACTCAACCATACGAATACAAGCATTACACACGTGATCCGGTCGAACTCCGCAAATGGACTAGTTGTGGCATTGAGACAGTTAGCCTTAGGTCGCAGTTCAATGTCTTCTCACCTAACTAGTATTAGCTTTGTCATGTATGGTTTAGGCCAGAGTGAGGTGCATGATTTGTTTCTAACCTTATGCTACTCTTGAAGGTAATGGAAGATAATATTAACTAAGCTAAGAGGGAAAGGGTGAGACAGAGTCTAGCTAGCCTAAGTGCGATGAGTATCTATTCCTTGATTATCCGTACACATCTTAGACTTCATGCATGACTACCATTGGGATTACCAAGTGTAGATCCTAGGTACGCTACTGGGTTACCAAGTAGTCACACTTAAATGCTCATAATCAAGTCGTACTCATTCTACGTTTTAACATGAGTTTAAGGGTGAGAGACATTAACTAGGAAAGTAATAAATAACAAGTAAATAAATAATTAATCTAAGTGAATGCTGCAATGATGAAGTAATCTTGATCTTTATTTCTGGTCATGTGCATGTCCAAGTACATCACACTCGAATAAAGGATTCCATACAATTACAATCATCACACTACGGCCATACATTGGGAGGAAAAGGGTTGAGAGAGAGAAAATGAAAACTAAAATCAAAACTATCTCTAAACTGACTTACTTCCTAATGATCTATCTACCTCTTATTTATAGATGAGGAGATAGGTTGTGAGATCATGTATGTGAGATCATAGCTAGGCTACAATATCGTGTCATCAATGATATCACAGCTGTCAGCAATTCATGACTCATCATAACCCCATGACTGAATGAAAACACGTCCTTGAGATAAAGTGAGAACAAACTCCATTGATTACATAGTGGATAGGTATGATATTATCCACTAGCCAGAATGGATTCATGCCACATTGTGGAGTCAGAACAAATTGAGACACAACACAAAAGAAAATCCTATGATTACAAAATTGGATGGAACTCATGTAGTTCCTAGTGGTGGTGGCTCCTCCATGGGTGTCTTTCTCTTTTCTTGCACTCTAGGTCTTGAAATTTGATGGCGTTGAAGTATGGCCTAGATTTTCTGCTCTTGTAAGGCCTTGAGTGCCTTGGCGTGCGTGTAAGTTTGCACTTGTGCCATAGAGGTATCCCAGTCAGCCTTCTCTTTTTCTTCCTCCACCCTGAATATTCTCTGTCAATAGTTTATTAAGTTGCTTGGTTTTGAAAGTGTCTAGCCAGTTATGAGCAACCTTTGGTCCTATACTCGAAAGGTTTAATACCTCTAAAATAGCTTGAATGGAGAAATCAACAGTCACACCACAATTATTAACCATGGTGCCTTCTTCTTTATTGTGCCAAAATTGGTACGTTTCCCCTAAGTACCAAGCACAACTTTTAGAGAGGGTAGGCCATAATGGGAATCCTTTGAGGTGATCCCTAATGACCTCTAGAGCAAATTTTGTAAAAGGTCCAAAGTTTAATTCCATAATCACTATAGTGAATATGGACCTTTCATGGATGGTCTAAACACAATCCTGGGGCAACATGAGATATCATCCCTATTCAGAAACTACAGCAGCTCCTCCTTTCACTTGCCTTGATTGTACAGTAGTAGGGTCTTCTTGGTGGATACTAAATGATTGTTCCTCCTACTTTGCATGTTGTTCGACAGGAACATGTCCTTTACCTCTCCTAGGTTGTTTGATCGCACCTTAAGCAGGACCTTCCTATTGTCCACGTTTCGAGGCCATCTACAATCACACGGGGCCAAGCATTAGTAAATTTGTTTTTGAAGTTAAGTTATACCTTACTACGTTTCTTAATTAATTAATTTGTTTTATCTCTGTGTGATATTTCCTGAAAGATTGTAATAATGAGTCCATTTTACTTAGGTGGTTTCCAATTTTAATTTCCCGATGTTCCTAAAGGAATTAAATGATTTTTTTGGCAAAATTATTTTAAACATTATAGCTAATTACCCTGGGTAATATCCTTTGGGTGATGATAAATTCCAAAAAAGTTAGGCGCTATTCGGTAGGTGTCCCTCCCCCATGACTAAGCTGAACACTCTGGGTTCAAGAAGGTTCAGATGAAATTAAAATTAGAGTACCAGCGAGTGAGATATAGGTAGGAAAGCAAGGGTGTCACACTCACAAGTCATAGAGAAAAAATTTGAAAAACTCCCTCATGTGAATTGTGAAAAATGATGCTAAGTGTTACAGGGGGTCGCCTATTTATAGGTTTATAGGACACGATATCGTGTACGGTACATCGCATACGATACATCGCATACACGATATTACGTCAGTCGTGATATCACGTACACAATGTCACGGCCCTACTAACATTGGGCACCACAAAAATACCAATTTTTTAGGGATTTTCTTGAAATCAACGTAGTAGCTTAGGACATTAGGCTATTGTGAAGGGGATCTCAAGTAATTAGATGGTTTTGTAGGCACGAATAATGATCTGTGGGTTTTATCAATGAGGACCTTGGGTGGCAAGTGAGAGAAAAAGGTCATGTAATGGTACATAGGAATGTTATTATTCAGAGGGATAGTAGTAGGGAAAGAAAATCATTAAAAACATACTGTGGGTAAGAAATGATGTGTGTGAGCTATGTCATAAGTGAAGATTACAAAAAATTACACAAGTCGGTCCTCCCCAAAGCAGGTTCTAACCTATAATGCCCTTGTGTAACCACACTTAAAGTGTTCGTGGGCACTAAAAGGGTTAAATGTAATCCACACTGATTCCACAAAACACACACATGTAAATATCACTAGAATAAGGTAAGAATTCTATATTACACACGACACGAGCTACAATTACATGAATAGTGAGATGAGATGAACTAGAGAAAGGATCGTAGATATTGGGACATGAGGTAACTGACCCAAGGCATCATGAATCCTATCTGTAAAGCATGATTAACATATTATTAACCCATCATTCCAAGATCAGGACCAAGTCCATTCCTCTGATCAATGACACCGCATTGGTTCATCCCATGATGAGCAACTATGAGAGTACCATAACAACAAGGCATACAATCACTTAGCATTTTATTCAAGGGAGGAGTGATTTTTGTTTTGTGGCACTTACTCTTTTTTTTTTTTGAATACTGAATCTAGAGAAGCTGCCAACCTTCAGGCATGGGTGCATGTCTTTCCAATGGGACCCCCTAGAACAACATTGGATTTTTAGCACCCTTTTGATTACTCTTACTCACATTTTTCATTAGATCTACAAGGATCTTAGTACAACCACATTGCATGATAACTTCCACAGACGTCACCAAAGAGAATCCGAAAGTCCCCTTGATGTCATAATCATTCCCTCTTGGTCCATCCTTCTTCACTCTAGGTACAATGAACACAAAATTAATTTTAAGTTTTAAGAATGTGAAGAATACCACTGTACCCTCAAATAGAACCTCTTATTTGTAGAATGGATGAGTCGGTGTAATGGGCTCATTGTCCAAATAATTGATCATTCGAGACTTGACAACATAAAACACACCTCAACCAAAGATCCACATGAGTGTTTTATTCATAGACAAGATTACTTATAAAAAACATAAAAAGATAAAAAGACAAAAAGATAAAAAAGATAAAATAAGAAAGTTGAAAAATGAAAAACTAGGAAAAAAATTAAAAAATTAAAGAAAATGAAAAATATTTATTAATCCTGGTTGTTATTTAGAATGGGGGATATCCCCCATAACTAAACGATTTACGGTGGCAAGGATTAATAAATAGAAGATGAGGATCCTTGCATGTTGGAAATATTGGGACCCAGTCATACTTACCCCATCGGGGTTCACACACTTGATTATAGTAAGCATAGTGGGGCAATTTATATGATGTAGTTCCTGTATAATGAGTTGACCCACTATGACATTTGGGGCCGTTAGATGGTATGCAAGGATCGGGATGATGCCTTCCATGGCTATGTTCATTAGGTCGTATTGTTGTTGGAGTGTGAGTTGGTGGCCTTGATGGAGTTACATGAGGCATTGGGTTCGAAGATAAGGATGCACCATAGGGTTGGACTTGTGTTGAGTTGGAGGATGCAGTGGCCTCAGAATTATGTTGTCCCTTCTTAGGGTCATTTCTAAAGAAGGGACTCCTTCAATGTTGTTGAGGTCTTTCACTGCTGTTGGCAATATTACCACAAGTAACGTTCGGTGGTTTTTGTTATGGTACAGACACCTTAGGAACATTTGGTGGCAATGTATAAGGAGGGAAAGGATGAGAATGTTAAAAATTAGGAGGAGCAGTGTAAGGTACACAAGGCAGTGGTTGTGTTGAATGCATGGGCTGATAGTATTGCGGAGAATGATAATGCGATGAGATAGAGTATGTTGACCCAGTTAGGGAAATAGGATGTTGAACTAGGTAAGTGTTTGGATTTAGATGATATGAAGGGTGTCTCCAATTTACAAGTGTTCTCCCCCATGACTAGGATTATTTCCACTCTGATCAAACACAGTATCTCTATATGAACTCTAGATGTAACGTGTTTCCTCAATGCTCATATAAATGTGACAAGATTGGGCATTGGCCCTTTGGGTGATTGTACAAGCATATGTTGCATTCATACGTATGATTGGCAGTTGAGCTCTTATTTTTCTTATCCCTTCTTTCCGATTGTCTAATGTTTTGTCCTGCTTATTGAGTTGTCAAAACTCTATCTCCAATGATATTGATAAATTCTTCACACTTTTGATACGTCCATTCCAACATCTTATTGATCTTTGCCTCAACTTCTTCTAATGATTTTTGTACCGAAAAAGATGGTTCTTTCTCCTTATGATAGGTTGATTTCTCCTTTTAATGATTATGGACCTTTGTTAAGTTGAGATTTTGATCCTGTTGATATTTTTTAACACTCTCCCATCTAGCCATTTCTCCTTCTTCTTTTGCTACCTGCTTAATGAGCTCTTGAACTTGATGGGTTCGTAGTTCATATAGTTGACCTTGGGAATACATCCCTAGGGTTTCTCTTGTTGCATCACAAAGCCCATCAATAATATGGTACATTAGCCTTTCCACGGAAAACCCATGGCTTGGAAAGTTGTTTAACAGTGCATAATATCTTTCTAAGGCCATGTCCAAGGGTTCATGTTTTTCTTGTTTCCACTCTTGGATTTGTTTCCTCAAGGCTGACACTCTTGCGTAGGTTTGATATCTTTTGTTAAAGAGTTCTACCATTATTGGCCAACGTCATATTCAATTTGATTTTAATGATCTATACCATACTTTTGCTTGGCCAACGAGTGTCATAGGAAAGAGCTTGAGTTTTTGCCACCCATTATCAATGTTGTTCCATGTGCAGGCATCATAGAAGGCTTGTAAATGTTAATGTGGATCTAATTCATAGCCTCCTAAAAAATTAGGGAAGCTGTTTAAATCAAGCCTGGGTAGACAGCTCTCTTTACGATGCCTACATGAGATTCGAATAGCCTCTTGTATCTGCGTTAGGCTTGTAGTGGCCAGTAGGGGTTCATCGTCATCAGGTAAGTTATGCTTTTGTGTGTTGGGATGATGTTGTCTTCATTTATGTTTATAAGAAATCCCCACTTTGGATTGCATACTCCAATCTTCATTGTCATCTAATTCCTTGGTTCTCCAATGAATTTCCTCACTAG
>MNCI01009026.1:32567-60177 GCA_015680685.1 Gnetum montanum | reverse complement strand
AACAAGCTCCACTCTCACTATTATATTCAACCATTTTAAGATTGAGGTTCCATATGATCTCATGCTCATGCTCAGGTCATCCACATTGTCTTCAAATGAACATCCAAAGAACATGGACAAGGACAGGACAAAGAAAGAACTAAACGTGAACAAGGACTAGATACTATACAAGTAAGGTTATCATCATCAAAGCATGTAGAAGATCAAGGTTATGGATAAAAAACAATGAATTCAAAATATAGAAAGTAAAAAAAAGATGTCTCTAGGAAATAGTGGAAGTCTTGAAAAAATTGGAGTAATCTTAGGCAAATATGTCTTCAAGAAATAGTAGATGTCTTTCTCCAAGCAAAGATGTCTTCATCATAGAAAGGTGTCTTCACCAAATGAAGGCCAATACCAAAAAGACATTTTCCACAAAACAAACACATCTTCTAGATCAAAGACTTCAAAAATATATCTTTCATGAAACAAATACATCTTTCCAGAATGGAAGGCAATTTTAGAGAGGCATTTTAGGCATAAGAAAGATGTCTCCCATGACCATTAATGATCATTGGCTAGTTGTTGCATTCCAAGATAGATTTAGAAACACAGCAGTTATTAAAATACTTTATGTGCATTGGGAAAAGTGTAAGCCTTGTTGTATTCATTATGTAATCATTTGTAATCATTGAATTCTTTATTGCTCCTTATTATCTTATCAATTTGGCATTGTAAAGTATGTTGCACCTAACTATATAAGGATCAACAAATAGAGTTGCAATTACTCCTTGTAATTCTTATTCTTGTTTCCCTATAGGGTTGATGTGCTTGAGCTTGTTAGGATCCTACAAGATTGAGTTATTGATGCTATGGTATAACACTCTAATGTGAAGCTCAAGATTGTAAAGGTTGTGGAAGCCTTGAAATCACATTTTCAAGCCTAATGGAACCTTTGTGGAGTTGAGTGATTGATTCTATAGTACAATACTTCAAAGTAGGGCTTGAAGATTGTATAGTATGTGGATCCTTCAACCACATTTTGAGAGCAACAAAGTTTGGAGGTGTGCTCACAATCTACCCTCCGAGTATGGACTACCAAAGATGGGGAACCACATTAAATTTGATGTGTGTGTGTTTTGTTTGTTTAAGTTTTAATTTGGGAAACTTACTCATTCCCCCCACTTCCAAGGTCAATGATCCACAAGTGGTATTGGAGCCTAGTACTCTTCTTTGTCATCATCAACTTCAAGAGTGAACAATGGAGGGGACATCTTACACAAAGCCACCCATGTTCAATAGATTTGACTTCACTAATTGGAAAGCCAAAATGATAGGATTCTTCAAATCCATGCAGTTTGAAGTATAGGAGTCAATTTTGGAAGGCTATGCTCCACCTATCGATGGCACCACTGGCATCATTAAGCCTCACAACAAATGGTCTCAAGAGGAAAAGGATAAGTTCATTTTTTATTCAAAAGCAAAAAATTATTTATATTGTGCATCAAAAAAATATAAATTTAATAGGATAGCAAGATGTAAAATGGCCAAAGAAATTTGGAAAACTTTAGAAGCTACTTTTGAAGGAACCTCTACTGTTAAGCAATCAAAATTGTTAGTTTTACAAAGTGAATACGATAAACTAAAAATGAGAGAAGGTGAGAAAATCAAAGCTTATTTTTCTAGAGCTAACAATCTTCTTGTACAATTAGAGGAATAGGAAAGAATCTGCTTGAAAGTGATGTAATTATCAAAATGATCAAAACTCTACAACTGAAGTTTAGATCAAAGGTCACAGCCATGGAGGAAATCAGAGATTTCTCAACTCTAAAATTTGAGGAACTTCCAACTGCTCTCATCGCCTATGAAATGAATCTCATAAGTGAAGGAGCTATTCAAGAAAGATCCATTTCCTTGAAGACTTCCTCAAAGGAGAATAAGGTCAATGAGCATGACAAGGAAAATGAAGATGAGATTGTTCTTCTCTCAAGGAGACTACAACACTTGCCTACAAGAAGAAACAAAGGGACATCTTAGCAACATCAAAGACCTAATTTCTTCAAAGGTAGAGAAAGAGGTACAAATTTTTTTAATTCTTCTAATCTAAATTTTTCTTCTATAGAATGTTGGATTTGTGGAGGAAGCGGCCATATGGCCTTCAAATGTCCTAGTGATTCATATGGTAGCAAGGTTCAATCAAAGAATATATCCAATGATGAAGAACCTAAAAAGACCAACTTCTATACAAGTTGGGATGATGGTGAGCAAAGCGAAGAAGCATGTAATTCTTCCAAAGATTCACATATCATCTACATTGTGTTTATAGATGAATCTTCCTCACATATGGCTGAACAACATGGTAGGTGTGATAAGAGGTATACTGAATTCAAATAAGAAGTTTTTCTCTTACATCTTTTAATTAGGAAGGCAAAGAATTTAGTACTTTCTAAGCAAAATGCTATTCATGTTAAAGTCAAAGAAGAAATCTTAGACATAAAAGCTGAGATTCAACAACTAACCTCTTATAACAAGGATTGCGATAAGATCTAAGAAGCGAATATTCTTGAAAATCAACCAAAGAATTTAGAGGAATAGTAAGGTTTGATAATTTTGGTCATGAGGATGATACTACTTTTACATGTAAAAATTTTGGTTCTATGCAAACCCTTAACTCTAATGATCAAAATAAGATTAATGCTTGGTCTTGTCAAAAAGGCTTTGCTAAGAAAATTAAGCAAGTACCAATAGGAGAGAATTAAGAAAAATGAAGTACTAAAAATAATGTAAGGAGTGATCAAGGGTTCTATCATAAAGGACATAAACAAATAGAGACATCACATACACAATCTAATGAAAGAGAAACTAAGGATGAGGAGGGACTTCATGACAAGGGACCTCATCTCAAACTCCATTAATCTTCTCATTTTATCGGCAAGAAAGGTAAGTCAAGGTAAGTCTCTATCTCTTTGCTTGCTAGTTATTAAGGTTAGTCCTACATTATCTATGTCTTAGATCAAAAATGGTGGAATAAGTGTCTAAAGTATTTCTTATGTTATAATATTAACATAATTGGTTTTGTGAGCATTTATAATAGCACTTGTAATAGTTTCCCTTAGATCTTTATCTTATAACAGTTCTAGGTTGATTTCTTGTCTTGCATTCAATCTTGCTTAATCATAAATTCTTGTGATGATTTGTTTCTATGCTCATAGTTTTTGGGATGAATTTTCCATTTATAAGATAGGACAAACCTCCAAAAAAATTTATCAATATTGCTAGTTGAAGATCTATATCTCCATAATCAAGCTTAATGTTAAGCTAGTTAAAGTTTTTTTGTGATATTTGCACATCTATCTTAAAAGCCCAAGATAAGTAGCACATGTGTAAGGGAAGCCTACTCTTCAATCATCTTGGAGGTCACCAATGTAGGAAGAGTCTATGGAGACTTCAACCAAAAACCACATTGAGTAAGAAAATGACTTCAAGAGGAATTTTATGCTTAATTGGATGGAAAAGTCTTGAATAATTGTATTTGTGCATATGAGTACTTTAAAAGGTATTTAGCGATATAGGAACACATAGTTCTTTATCAACATTAGTTGTTTTTAAATGACTATGTTTGTTGTATTATCTTGTACAAAAAGCAAACTATGCATATTTTTTCTCATATTTTAAATATCCTATTTATGATTTCTTTTGGATGAATCTAAAAATACAAGTTGCCATCAAATAATTGTTTCTAATAGATAAGCTTTTTTCCCATGATTTATCTTTGGTCATTTGCATCAATTTGTATTATTGGTCCTCCTTATTTTTGAACTAACAACCCACCTATTTGATATTCAATCATAAGCTAAAGTAAGAAGTGCCTATCTCTTTTACAAATAGTTGATGTTATGAACATGACTGTGAACATTTCTTCTCTAGAAAAGTATCTACCATCTTAATTGACTCATCCATTAAATAGTTTTCCTTGTGATGAAGAATCTAGTATTTAGCATGGCTAGTTTCAAATTATAAAGATGTATTGGTATCATAAAGACATATCCATTTTCTTTTGCTAATGTTTTACAAAGACGGAGAATATTATAAAATGGAAGAACCATGTGATACAAACTACTAATGATTTATTGGTTTAGAAATAGATTCCTTGATCTTCAATGCTTATACTTCACTTCAAGGCTTAAGTTTGAATGTCACATGCATAGTTTGGTTTTCCTCTTGTCAAATTGGGGGCACCTCTTCATGGACCTGATAAATACAACTCCTTACATTTATTTATTTATTCACTATATCCCTTTATAATTATGAGTGACACTTGGTTCTACATATTATCTAAATATTATTGTTCTTTTATATCTTTTCTAACCAAGTTTGGGCACTTTATGCCTTTTGCTAATTTTCAAAAATGGGAAGGACAGTATGGTTATATTTGTATGATAGTATGGTTATATTTGTATAATTACTAATCCATTTTCATAAGTTTTGAACATCACCAAAAATGAGGAGATTGTGTACCCTTTAGTGTGTTTTGGTGTGTATCAAAAGATTAAGTAAAATGGAGTCAAAGGTTGTTTGCATGGTTGTATGGTTATTGTGTTTGTAGGACTATGTACATGGGAAACTAAGATGAGCTAAAGCCTACATAGAAAATAAGGAATGAACTAATTAGAGCTCAAAGGATTAGGTCATCCACATGGTTCTCAAACAAACATTCAAAGAATGTGGACAAGGATAGGATAATGAATGAATTGTTTAGGGCTTAAAGGAGAAGATCATCCACATGGTCTTCAAACGAACATCCAAAGAACATGGACAAGGACTAGATACTATACAATCAAAGTTATCATTATCAAATCATGTGGAAGATCAAGGTTATGGAAAAGGAATGATGAATTCAAAAGACAAAGAAAGTGAAAGAAAGACATCTCTAGGAAACAATAGACATCTTGGTAGAATTGGAGTAATCTCATGCAAAGATGTCTTCAAGAAATAGTGGACATCTTTCCCTAGGCAAAGATTTCTTCATCGAATGAAGGCCAATACCAGAAAGATGTCTTCCATAAGACAAAGATGTCTTCCAGAATGGAGACTTTAGAAAGACATCTTTCATGAAACAAAGGCATCATCCTAGAATGTAAGGAAATTTCAAAGAGATGTCTCAGGTAAGAGAAAGACGTCTCCCATGACTGTTAATGACCATTGGCTAGCTATTGCATGAGCTGTAAGATAGATTTAGAAACATATCAGCTATAAGAAGACTTGATGTGCATTGGAAAAAGTGCAAGCCTTGTTTATTCATTGTATAATCATTTGTAATCATTGAATTCTCTGTTGCCCCTCATTGTCTTATTATTTTGGCATTGTAAAGTGTGATGTACCTAACGATACAATGATTTGCAAATCAAGTTGTAATTATCCCTTGTAATTCTTATTTCTTTTACCTTGTGGGTTGATGTGCTTGAGCTTGTTAGGATCCTACAGGATTGAGTTGTTGATGCTAAGGTACAACACTCCGATGTAGAGCTTAAGATTGTAAAGGTTGTGGAAGCCTTAAAAAAAACATTTCCAAGCATAACAGGACCTTGTGGGGTTGAGTGATTGGTGTTGTGACACAACACTCTAGAGTGAAGCTTGAAGATTATACAAGGTCTAGATCCTTCAACCAAATTTTGAGAGCAATATAGTCTAGAGGTATGCTTGCAATATACTCTCCAAATGTGGACTATCTAAGTTGGGGAACCATATTAAATGTAGTGTATGTGCTTTGTTTGTGTAAGTTTTAATTTTGGAAACTTATTCATCCCCCCTTCCCCCTCCTCTAAGGTCAACAATCCACACATGTTTATTTCTTTATACATGTTTATGCTTTATTATGCACACCTAATCATACATCTTTTATTTTATTATGCACATGTGCATATGTAATACTCTATTGATGGAGCAATTATAAACTATGACCCTACCCAAATTATATCCCTTGTTATCCTTTAGCATTAAAGTAGGATTTGGAGCTCATTTTTTATTATAATTAAATGCTGCATAAATTAGCTTTGTTAAGGAAGAACCTTAGTGTGACATCTCATTCCCAAGTTTCATAAAAAATGTCAGATATACATTCTATTAAACATTATGCTTAAGAAGACAATATATCAAAAGTCAAATATATGTAACATTCAACATTATGTGTAAAGGAAATAACAAAGAAAATGTAGAAAGAGAAAGAAAAGAATGCTTTATTGATATGGAATAGTCTATCTAGATCATGCTTTAAGAGTGTTCCTTAGAATTTTCTTTCTTTGACATCTATTCCTTAAAGGAAATCAAACACTACCATCATGGTTAGGCCTACAACCTAGCCAGAAGGGATGGCCAATCCTCTTCTTGTCCCACTTCACCTAGCTCCTATGACTTTCCTGTATCAGCTCTACCACTCCATGCCTAGCATGACCTCTAAGCCTAAGTATAAATGCCTTAGTTCAAACTCTCAAAGGTCACCTCAAGAGATATGTTCATTATCATAATATGTCCTTATGGGTCTCAATTACAACTATCCTTTTAGGTCTTGTTAAGATAACGATAAAACTTGTTATGAGGAGGCACCATCTTTGTTATCTAGTAGCATCATTTGGGAATGGGAAAGTTACACTCAAGATAATATCCAACTCAAAATCTAACCTTATCGATGTGTCCAAAATGTTCAAAAACATAGATTTTGATCCTCGATTTACTACAATTTGAGTTATAGTTCTAAATATATCACATTTTCTAGTTTGTTAAAATATCATAGAAGTTTTGGCATTTGAACTAGGAACCTATGATAAGTAAAGCTTATGTGAGACTTTAATAGACAATTTAGTAGGCCACTTGATGAAGATCTCCTAGGTTCAAATAGAATTTGAATTGGAGTCCCAATGTGTGTGTTATGAGTGATTATATGCCAAGGCATTAGAGGATAGAGAAAAAGAGAAAAATAACTTAGAAAATTTGTTTACCTCTTTTAAAAAATTGAAAATTGGAAAAGCTCAATGTTATTATAAAGTGCATGTTCACATGCATGCTGAAAAGTAAAAAAAAAAATACTATATATGATATAACTCATAAAGTATATGCATAACATGCATATTATGATATTTTAGGCTACCCTCTCTTTTGGTATGATTTCTTTGTTGCCTCTCCACTTTTCCCTTTGATGCTTGATTTTTTTGCCCTTAGTTTTCCATCGTTAGCTTTTATAAAACCATGTTTGGCTACATTTTCTCATAAACACATTTGTTGATCTTTCTTCTCCATTTTGAACCTAATTTAAGCCTCGTTTCTTCTGTTTTTCTCCCTAAAAATAGGCAATGGCCCTAGATACATCTCATCATGATTTGAAGAGGGGTTTCAAGTGCCATAGGCAGAGTAAGGAAAAAACCAATTGAGAGCATTAGGTAGGAAGGGAAGACTTAAGAAAATTCTAGAAGCCTTGCTAGCATAAGGAAGTTTATTTTATTTTCCTTTTATATGGTTGCCACATATTACTTGAATTTTATATCTCTCCTCTCTACTTCCTTCATCTTTGCTATTCTTCTACAATTTCAATTAATATGCTAAGATGTTGTTGGATTTTTGTAATTTTGGATCCTCTTTGAAAAAAAAATAATAGTTAAATCTTATTTGTATCCCTTTTTGGTCTTTTTATGAGTTTTGGAAATTGTAGGAATTACGCCCAACTTGCCCTTGGATACTTTATGAATATTTGGGATCTTCTCATGACATTAACATGATTTTGCAAAAATTTTGAAGAATTTTAGCTTTTTTGGATTTTTGGCCATTTTGGTTACCTTTTGGACTTTTGAAATAAAATAATAATATTTATGTGATTGATTTTTCTTTGTTGGTAGTGGGAGCCACAAATCTTTTAGATGCTCCCATCTACATGTAGTAGTGGTGTCTTCTCTAGCGGAACCCATTCCATGAGAAAAACAATTGTTGGATGGATTTCCTACCCTAAATTTTGATTTGTAAGTTTATGTGAGGCTATGGACTTAGCAAAGATCATGACACTAAGCATTTGAATCTAGTGGTGTGCAATGAGGCATAGTCAGGATCTATCCTTCCAATGATACATGTGCCTCAGCTATTGAGGATGTTACTAGTAAGGCTATTACCAAGACTCAGCTATGAGTGACTTGTTTAGGATCGCAAGGCTAATCCAATGATGGAATTAAGGTTATTCCAAGACCTATCAACAAGATCCCTTGGTAATGAGGATAACCAAGACCTAGCCTTCAGAGATGCTTGATTAAAATATACATTTTCTTCAATTTTTCTAGTAAAACTTGTGTCATCTTTGAATACTAAGAGATCAAATAATTAAAATATATATGTATTTGCTTGAATTCTTGGATTTTATTTATATTTTAGGAAAATTTGTGATATTTTTGAACCTTGTAACCTTTTGCATATCTTACTGGAAGCCTTTATTGAGCCACATTCTAAGACTGTTGGCCCATGATAGTTATGCTCCTTGAAANTTAAGCCACATTCTAAGACTGTTGGCCCATGATAGTTATGCTCCATGAAGAAGTAAATAAAATAGTCTTTCTTATTTAGGGAGTTTCAACTCATCCTACATTGACCCAAAATAAACAAGGAAGCATCAATAGAGAGACATAAGATGAAAGATGGACTAGTTTTATACAAGATGGACCCTCTCAAATTGAAAAATAATTTCTATGTGTTTTGCATTTTTGTAAAATAGAAACCATGTACACTTTGGAATTGTGCTATGTACATATTTTTGTGAATAAATAATGAAGTATGATAGATATGAATTCTCTGTCTATGTCATTGGGACCGTAAGATTGCTAGGAACATTTTTCATTTTGGTGTGCACAATATGTTCAAGAAAATTTAATATTTTTTATTTTATATTAATATTTTATTATTTAATTTAATAAATTTCAAACATTAATAACTTTATTTCTAGATGTCCATTTGAGATGAAACAAGTGTCTTTGGGATTGTTATTTTGTGTATGCATCTAGTGGAAGTTTTAGACATTTATCTTTTGTGGCTATGCAAGACTCCAATTTTCATTAAACAAATTTTATTTTATTATATGTGTGAATATTATAAAATTTTGTCACACTATATTGCCTTACTATATTTATGCTTCTAATTGAAAATTTCTAACTATTTTCTACCTTCTTTTAATTAATAAATCAAGGTTAAATCTAAATCCTTGGGATCTTGTAGCATCTCTGTTAGTTATTTTTAGGTTATATTATAGATAATTAATAGGGCTGTTACAAGATCCATCACTCCCATGTCAAAAAAGAAGCCTTCCATTATATGTGCTATTGACTATTGTATAAAATGAGTTGAAGCTACATTTGTTACCAGCTGTACTTTTTTCACTATAGCTCAATTCTTTCAACAATAGATGGTAAATAGGTTTGGCGTTCCTAGGACACTAATATCTAACACTGGAACTCATTTCAAAGGTGCTACCTTTCAAAAGTTAATGTAACACTTAAGGGTAGAACATAAATTGATAACACCCTATCAACCTCCAACCAATGGTCAAGCTAAGGTAACCAATAGGGAGAAAGAATCCTAAAAAGGAACATGAGTAGATATAAGAAAGATTAAAGCACTAAACTTAATAATGCCCTATGGGTCTACCACTCAACATGAAAACCTCCTATAGGCTACTCTCCCTATTAGTTGGTATATGGAAAGTTACCTAAACTTCCAATTCAAACTAAACTCCATACACTAACAACCACATATGACCTTGACTTAAAACATTGACTTGGTGTACAAGAAAATACTAATTACACTTAACATATAGCTCATCAGGTAACAAGATTACATGTTGCTTCTAGTTTAAGTATAAAGAAACCATTGTGTGACCATGATACAAATCTCATTATGAGACAAATGGAATGGGTGGATGTCATGAGCTTCATTACCTAGTAGCATTAGAAAGCTAATAACTTATTAGTAGGAAGCAGAAGCTAAAAATAAATTTGGCATGAATGGATAGTTTAAATCTTGATAGCTACATTTAGTAATTATCAAAATTCCCAACAATCATGGAATAAATTGAATTATTATAAGAAAAGAAAAGAAAAAGAAGAATTTATAGTGAAAAGAAAACACAAAGATAAGTAAAGTAAATTAAAAGTAAAATGTATATATAAAAACATCAAAAGATAAAGAAAATGGAAAACATATAAAAAATTATGTATAATAGAAAAGAATGAAAACTTTCATGTTATCTAAGATATTAAGGTTGATAAGCTTCTTCCTCATGGCTAGGTTGGAAGAATAAGATTTGAAAAATGGAGTGAACTTGACTTTATGCTAAGGTGTTATGGTTGTAGTTGGTTAGTTGGAAGTATTTAAATCATTTTTATTATTAGATGTTGATCAACATGTGTTCTTGAGGCCTATTTGGATAATAAATCATCATAGCCTTAGAAGAAAAAGTTAAGTGTACAATGTATGGTCCTTTCCACAATGTCTAGAACTCAGTTCATTGAGACACATGCATGATATTTTAATAGAGAAACTTTTCTTCTAGTTTAAATGTAACTTTTCTTATTAAAGAATCATGACATTTTTTGTGGTATGTCTTTTGTACTTCATTTATCATAAATGCTACTTGCTGATCAAGTATAAATGGAAAAGGGTGTGACCTCAAGGAAATGTTTTAAGTTTTTATCTTATCTACCTTCCTAAGTTCTATGATTCCTCATAGAATGTATCATTACTCTTGTAATCCATAAAAGGATGTACATATTTATAATGTGTGAATTCTCAAAACAAAAAACAAAAAACAAAACAACCAAAATGGGAATAAAAATACATCTCTCTAAAGATCTCTTAGGATACAAGCACTGGTTATAGAGCTAAAAGGACATATTGTCTATGCCTAAAGGCACCCCTCAAACTAAGGCCCAAATTTCTTTCTTTAATTCTCTTAACTACTTCCTTCTTCTCTTTTATTTTTTTTCTAGAGTGATGATCATTCTCTATGATTTTTGTAGACTCATGGTGGTAGAAAATAAGGAATGCATCAATGTGAGACCACTGCAAATGGTATCAACTTAGACTAAACTCTAAATGAACTAGTATCTATATCACCTTAATCATGCATTCCACAAGGATCTCCTATAGCTATGATCTTGATTCTTCTCTTCTAATCTCTCTCTCAATCATTATGACACTTCATTCTCTAACCTCACTACCCCATACTATGGTCAACTATTAATTTTCATTTTGTAGACTGCATGATCCTAATAAAATTTCTCATTAAGATATGATTTTTAACCTAAGTCATTAACAATCTTAATAAATTGCATCATCCAATTTTATGCATGTTTTATTTTTGAAAACCTATCCTATTTATCCATAATAGATGCTCAATTTACTTCAATTCATGAACTAGAACCTAATGACTTATTGTTACCTTGTCATACAACCTTCTAGCTTCCATTTGGCTCTTATTTCATTTTTAAACTTCTTAAAATTTCCTTATATTTTAAATTGGAAAAATTAAAAATATGATTTTAAATCACTACATCAATGCATTCTCATTGATTTTAAATATGATTGACAAGCATTTAGATCGTCATCATGATCGGGGTTGTAGCAGCTGAAGAGAAGGTAAGAAGCATCGTCATGCTGATGGTTATCCTTCTTCTTCCCCTTCATCACATCACTCACCCTCTCCTTTCACATCTGGGCACAACCACCAAGAGCATAACAGTGAGGATAGACGTAGGAAAAACGATAGACCTCGATGAGAGAGTCGCGAGTGAGGACAAGGGCATGAACAAAGGGAAAGTAGGGAACAACATAGACATCATAGGTATCATGAAAGAGATGATCATGATGAGACCCTACTTGCCACCTAAAGTATGCTAGATATCACAGAGGCAGTGAGAATACCGACAAGGCATCAAAAAGATAGTCGGATCAAGTGCTTAGATATGAATAATATCCCACGGTTTGAGGGGGGATACAACGCTGATCTGCAACATCATTTACAGGCATTCCATGATGCCTACACCTTGAAAAACATAGAGAACAAGTGGTAGAAACTAAAGTTGTTTCCTAGGACACTCACAAAGGAAGCAGAGAGTTGGTACCGGTCCTTAGAACCGGAAACCATTAGGAGATGGAGTACGATGTTAGAGTTGTTCAACGATAAATACCAAGTGTACTCTAGAGTGTCTAACTTGCGTAAGCAGATCCAAGGATGGAAGCAGGGTACTCATGAACCCTTGGATGCTACCATGGGCCGATACTATGCATTGCTACATCATTGCCCAAGCCATGGTTACACACAACGGGATCAACTACGCCACCTCATAGATGGGCTAAGGTATGAAATAGGAGAACCCTTGGGACTTATGCCCAAGGGAGACCATCAGAAATTAGATCCCATGAAATTCATTGCTTGTTGGAGCAAGTAGTCAAAGAAGAAGGGGAGCTATGGAAAAGAGAGAACGTGGAAGAATATAACTATGATCCTTCCCATCGGAAGAAGGAAGTAAAATTTTGTGATGAAGAAGATGAGTCATCACTCGAAAAGTTGGTGAACAGAAAAACCTTGCCGCTCCAGAAGTTAACAACTAAAGTGTTGGCTAAGGTGGATCATTTGTGGGATTCCTTAGACTCTAGACTTGAAACTATCCTAAAAATTGTAGAGGAGTCTAAGGTGGAATGAGGTAGTGACTCTGATAAGAAAAAGAGGAAAGATGTAGGCCATGCACGTAACAATGGTAAGGGGAAAATAACTATCTCCGATGAGGTTGTGGACTCAGAATAAGATAATGAAGGTGGATGTGAGATCTACCAATATGACCATCCTAAGGGATGTTGTCCAATCATCTCACATCTACAAGAGTGGGGTGTATGCACTTAATCCAAGACTTAACAAACGCCAAACACCCCGAAGGTTACCTTATCCCCAAGGTAATCCAAGGTAGTTCCACCAACCATTAATGTACTATCCAAGTGGAACTCCACCACAATCCATCAAGCAACATCAACAGTGACAACACCCACAGTCATGGGGAATGCCATCGCCTAGACAACGATACCCTTACCGGCAACCTAATCCTTATGGCTACTATGTGCAGCAGCCGGTTTCTTCAAGTGACTCTATGGGTCACATAACTCCCCAACATCACTACCAAGTTCAGGAGTATTTTAGAAGGACTCCTTCTCCTCTGGGAGACACTCCACATCCATCCCATCCTCCAATTCCATTTGCCACTCTTCCGTCGGTAGTCCCACTACCACCTACTCCAACAATGCAAGGGGAACTCCCCACTCAACTATAGTAACATAACACTATGAGAGCCGTAAATATTCAACCCGCTGCTGGTTCTGACAACCGCAAGAAGAGAAGACCTTTCTTTAGAACCAAAAGCCCAAACAAGCTCTCACAACAACAAGCGGTTGAGTCTGTGCACGCTCCTCCAACAAATAAGACTTTGGGGCTCCCTTCAGTTCAACAACAAAGCTTAATGCATACGTTTATGTTAATGCATACCATTACCAATTGGATCAAGGTAGGCCACCTTCCTAGGAAACTCTTTGATCCTAGAAGCCCCTTAATCTATCTGCAAGTCACCGGGAACAAACCACATAAGGCTCTTCTTGACTCAGGTTCCGGAGTCAACTTAATCTCACAAGAAATGTATCAAGCCTAGAACCTACCCCAACTTAAGAAGAGCAGCATTCAACTAGAGCTGGCTGACTAGACCATCATCATTCCCTTGGGATTGGTGGAGGGCATCGTTACCACTATGTATGGGTGGTCATAACCAGCTGACTTCCTGGTGATAGAAGTCAATAGTAACAATGAGGGCTTCCCAATTATAATGGGAAGGCCATGGCTGAGTACAATAGATGCATACCTAGGGATCCACGATCTTTCCTTGGAGATATCTAAGGTAAAAATTTATGGAAAGATCAAGAAGAAGAAAGTTTCGTGCATCACATACAGTGACTCAGAGGGTGATGACATGGAGGAATGCTCAGCATCTCTTCCATGTAACTGTTGTGCCCTAGAAATACAAATACAAAGGTGCCTATATGTAGCAACCACACAAGTAGTAAATACCCCATGGTTGATAGCTAATAGAAAGAGCAACCCATCAACATGCATAGAACGAACTGGGGGAACAACCCATGCTAACAACAAAGGCATAGACACATTGGAATATGAGCATCACCAACTTCCACCCCTTAATCTAAGAACATCAGTGGGGAGAAGTTGGACACTTCTAAGAAATTCAAATAGGCGTTCATTATTTTGGATCTCTCCCTTTCCATTCAATCATGGGGGAGATGGCCACCTATGCTAATCATTGAAGGCCCTTAGTTCTTTTTAGTCTTTTTTTTACACATTTTTGTTTTACACATTTTTGTTTTACAAGTTTTTGTTTAACACATTTTTGTTTTCCAACTTTCTTTAACTTTTCTTGTTTTTGTTTTACAACATCGTTATACTGTTTCATTCCTTTATGTGTGTGTGTGTGTATGTTATCCATCTTGTAAGTTTGTCATTTAATAAGTGTTCTTCATGATGGTATGAACTGTTTTTCCATTTGATTGCTAATGTTTGGTTTTTACCTTTAAGTTATGATGTTGATACTAAGGTATGTTTCTTTTGATATGATAGGCAATGAGTAGACTTTACCCATACATCCACAATTATCTATGGTCTCTCTTGGCTTGGAACTGTACAATCCCTTTCTAATAAGAACTCTAACGAATCGGTGACTGGGTATTTCTCAAACTAAGGGAGGACTCAAGGATTGAAAAGGGTGTGACTTCAAGGGAACTTGATGCATTTGTATTGGCCGTTCTCTTGGGTTTTTGGATGTTTTCATCTTGAGTTTTCCTACTGTTTTGACGTTACCCAATTATCGGGAAGTTGAGTCAATAAAAATAAGAAGTCTCTACATGGTGTAGTTCTCATGCATAAACACATAAAACAAAAAAAAAGAGAAGAAAAGAAAAAAAAAGTGAGAATTCAAAGCACACCCATTAGACAAAATAATCCCTTGGGCTACAAGCACTAGTTATGGAACCTAAAATAAAAATGTTCCCTCTAACTAAGGCCCTACTCACTTCCCATTCTCTCCTCATTCGTTTCGTCGGAATGGTGGTGGCTCTTGGGTGAAGGAATTCTTACTATTCAAGAGGATGGATGGACCGAATGCATTGATGCAAAGTCACTAGATGTGGTTGGTTTGAGGCTGGAGTTGGAATGAGATTTGCCAAGTCACATTAATAATTAACTCCACAAAGGGCTATACACCACCTTGTTCTTGAGACTCCATTCCATTCTATTCTCTCCATCCTTCTCTCCATTATTCACCTCATTGCCAGTTGTATCATTAGTGTATATTTTGGTTGGCACATCATTTTCTTTTTAGTAAATTCTTACGGTTAAGACTTTAAATCTTCTTCCAAATGACATTCCTAGAGCCTACGGACTCTTCGAATGTGGGTTTGTCAGGGCATTAGGGGCATGAGCCTACTTTGGGGAGGACCCATTGGAATTCCTCTTTGGTGCATCCATTAAATTCTTTACCTTAACATTTTTACAATCCACTCTATTTTTTTCATTTCCATCTTGACATCCACTTCATCGATGTTATAGTTGTCTCTTTTTCTCCATATTTCTTGTTCTTTTTCCTTTTCCATTCTCTTGCTACTGGAGGTTCGTGATTAGTCATGGGGGTACAGGGCCCAATTTTTTTGATTTTCTCCTAACCCCTACACCTTCAGTAGTCATCATTAATATATCTCCAGATCTACAATCAGCCATACCACAACTCAACCAATGGATCTTTTACCGAACAAAGGTATCAATTACATGTTGATTCAATTACCCTTATTAATATAAGACTGTGTTGTGTGTGCAGATGGCAATCATGCAACAATGGATTGGATCTGGAGAGAACACTTGGAATAGAGCAGTGCTAAAAGTAGCTATGCAAGGAGCAAGATCGATGGTGCACTTACGAATTGACAACGAAAGGTGCAATCTTGGCATTGGCAAAAGCAAGACTTCTTCTCTCTTCTCTCTTCTATCTCAGTTGTCAAATAAGGCTTGATGTCAAATGTAATAAGGTGTTCACTCTTGTTGTCATGAACACTAGTTTTTTCATGTCTTGTAATGATGATCCGTTCACATGTCATCCCATTCACCATTAGTTTCATTCAGTCAATAATCCCATACCTTCCCAATATTTTATAAGGAACTCAAGGATGAGTTTTCATTTAGTCATGGGGGTATGCTGGGCTGCGATATTGCGTATGCGATATCGCGTCGTCCCCTGTGATATCGCGGTGCATTGCCAAGTCTATAAATAAGAGGCAGCTCTCCCTTCTTTCTCATCCTAGGCTTAGACCGTAGCGAAACTCTAGTAGTTTTACCTCTCTAAAGATAGATTAATTTCCATGTGCCTGTAGTAAGAACTCTAAAGTGAACGGATCTTTATTCAAGAAAATATTGTACCTCAACATAAGTTTGTGTATGGAAATAAAGACGAACTTCTTGGATAAACCTTGCAGTGCATGGAATAGGCTAATTAGGATTTTATTTACTATTATTTATTATTTGTTATTTAAATTCTTTATTAGTTATTAAATCTCTCTCAACCCTTCTCTCCTAGTTAACTGCCTCAATACGACCACTTCGAGCACGTGCGTTATGCTTAGTGATGCTAGCAACGATTAGCATTTGGTAACCAAGGTTGCATCGATTTAGGGTGTGAATGGTAAGTGGGAATGGATGCTGACGCTAGGTTAATTTATGCTTAGTTAGTTAGTTAAAGTTAGTCAATTAGTCTCTTCACCCTTCACCTTGTTAGCTTAGGAGATAAAATAGAAAAGACATAAAAATCACCTACCTCAGACTTACTTAACCATACAATTGTGACAACTACAAGTCTAGGAAGACAACGAATGATTAACCTTAAGTGTTCCATGAGGCGTGTAGGCACTTAGTCTGTGGAGTTCGACCAGATCGCGTGTGCTACGCTCGAATTCGTATGGTTGAGTGTAGGGGTATCTCGCCACTCATCACTCATCAATGTGGTTCAATACATCAATGCAACCCCATTGACACAGATTCATCAATGCATGTTCATCAATGTAGCACAAAAATACTATAAATATTCATGACACTTAGCTCATTTTTTACATTTTTCATTCAATTCATAGGAAGTTTCTACAATATTTTAGAGCATAGAACCTTCCAAACACCATACCTTCCTAGGTACTTACCCATTTTCATTGTTTTTTAATCCTTGATCTTCTAGAAATATGCTTTACATTTTGGAGGCATCAACATTAGTCTTTGAAAATAAATTTCTAATATCCCAGAAATCAGGTATTAAAATACTGATCTAAAGAAAAAATACCAACAACCAACCTCCTTGGAAGTAAAAATAAAATAATAATATAATATTCTCATATACTTGCAATTACTAAGAAGGGTATACTGATAAGACTTCAAGATTTTTCTACTTAACCTAATCCAAACAACGATTGAAATAAACCTAGCCTTAGAAGGACTAAACTAGATTGATTAATCTAATGTTATTTTTATCATTATAGATGGCACCAAAATGAGGACCACAAGCAAGAAAGCCATTATAGCCTAGGGAGTAAAAACTTGGAGGAGAAAAAGGCCAACTATAAAAATAACAACACAACAATCCCAAGAGCAAGCCACTGAGGTAACTCATGCTATTGGACCCTTCTCCAAGGAGCCTAATGTAGAATATGTTTGCCAAATTCCAACCATAGAAATAGATCAATCCAAACAATATGAGGTTCCAAGACCTATGCCCAACTTGGAGATCATGCTTATGAAGGTTTTCCTAGAAAAGATTAGAAGCAAGAAGGTCCAAAGTTCAATCCATCAAGAATTGAACTTTGGGCTCTTACTTAAGTTAGTACTAGAGGATGTTAGGACCTAATTGTAGGGGCTTCACTATGGCCTATTCTCTTCTTAAGTTGGAATGGTACATGGAAGTGACCTATCTCTTCTGGAACAATAGTTAAGGAGATTCCATGATCAAAAGTAAGAACAACACTATCTCTTATTTGATTAAGCCTATAGGAAAAGCCCTTAGATTACCTAAAACCCAAAGCTAAATTAGTTCTTTATCCAAGTAGATCCTGAGCTAAACATGGATACAATGATGCTATGGAGTGGACCATACAGTGTATGATGCCCTAATCAAAATAGAATAATCTAACTTCAAAATCACAATCTATCACCTCAATCTCATGATGAGGCCAAGTAAGGTAACTTATTTCTCTATAAGGGCATTTGTGGCTCTAAGTGGAAAGTTTCAAATTAACCTTCCCCAACTCATCTTCCTAAAAGTCAAGTTATAGTTCAAGGAAAATAAGAAGGATAAAAAGACACTTCCCTTTACTTCTTAATCAAAAAATTATGGAAAAGAAGAAGTATAGTCCTCTATGATAATCACATCATCCATAGAGCTCTTGTTGCATCATAGCAAGAGATGATGAAGGATAAAGCTCCTGATAAGCTTCAACATGAAGTATGATCTCCAACATTACTTGAAACACTAGAGATGACTCTTGAAATGGCACCAATTGCTAAATAGTTAAGGAAGCTTAAGGAATGAAAAATGTAACAAAAAGCCTCCAAAAGTGGTGATGAACCCTTGATGTACCTTCTAGCAATGAGCCATCTTAGCAAGATTGCTAGGACCATCAGTTGGCTAGCAAATGAAATGGCCCTGATATTCTCCCTGAAGAGAGACTAGGTCCCTATTCATCCCAACCCTAGTTCTAGAAAGACACTATGTTCATTCTAAGGTAACCATTTCCTAAAATCACTAGAAATACAATATTCTTCTCTATCATGTTAAAGGAGAATGAAGGAGTAATAGACCTAATCATGAAACATAACAGCCAATAAACTATAGTAGAGATGGTGGTAGACAAAATTGGAAAAGCCCTAAGTGCTCCTCTAGTATCTATCCTTGATGTTACTACCATGAAAAATTTCCATTTATCTACAAGATTTAGGAGCAAAGAAATGAGTGTAGCATAGCACAAAGAAGTGTTGGAGCAACTAGTTAAAGCTAGGTAACTAATTTCAAACATCTTCAATCTTCTAAAAGACATTTCACCTACTCAATCATAGCTACTAAAGACAAGGAGAAAGTTTCTCATCACTCAAGCAAAACTTGAGGAGGAGACCAATAGTAATTAATGATTGGTGATGGAGGTTGTAGACCTGAGAGCTCACTTGTCTAATCTTTTGATCAAGCTGAAGCTTACAAGTAATGAAGCTTTCTAACAACTTTAACAAAGAATTCAGGAAGTCAAAAATGCAAAGGGAATGACAACCTTTGATGTATTACTATTGAAAGAAATGATACACTCTTCCAATTGTAACCTTCAACAAACCTGCAAGGAAAACCTTTCTTTGACTCATGAGAATTACCTCCTATGAAATGTTGAGCATCAAGAGGAACAACTTGCCAAAGTGAACCAAGATATGAGGAGGTTGGCTACTAAAAATAGAAATCTCTTAGAGTAGGTTGATGTCCTATAATAAAAGACTACCATTGAGATTTCCACCTTGAAGAATAAAGCCCTCAAATATGAAAGAGTGAAGAATCACTACAAAAACTAGGTAAGGATGGTCAAGGAGATCAATGAAAAATAAGGCAAAGTTAAACAAAGCTCTCTAACAATTCCAACATATAACTAATGTATGGAAGCCCATCTTTGATGGCCTAAAATCAATCTAGAATCCACCTGAAGAAGTTGCAAATTAAAGAGATAACCAAGTACATGGAGTTAACCAACCTTCAATATGCCAACTTGGCAATGCTGATAGTAGGGTGGCCATGGTTAGAGCTTAAGAAGTAGATGGCTATCTTCTACCTGCTCTATGAGGTGGAGTTCAAGCTTCACAAGAAAACTAAGTAGAAAGTAAAAGTGATCAATTCAAAGCTTAAAGTTCTTAAGAGAAAATTTAAAGATCGAAGATTAGTTGCTAAGAACCTAGACAAAAGAATAAATAACTACCAAGAATTACAAAAAATTATATGTATGTTCAACATTAAATGTAAATATTTCATATCCTAGCTTGTCAACATGAAGGAGATGTTCCCTATCATGCCCTTTCCATGGGATATGCCACCACTAGCTAGTCTAGAAGAAGCCACCTAAACCATTTACAATCCACAAAGCAAGGTGGAGAAGATGAAGGTACTCCTAGATGCCTTTAAATATTCAAAAGCAATAGCAACAACAACAAGGTAGCCTAGACTACTAGCAAGTCTAGGATATGATGAGGGGTCATCTAGGCCACAAGAATCTCTACCTCCAAGAATAGTATAATAATCTCATTGTGATCCATCCTCATTCAACCAACAACTATCAATTTTGTTAATAAGTCCAAAATTTTTTGTATACTATACAATTTTTTATAACTTTGCACTCAAAGTTAAGTTTGTTCTTAGTCCCAAACTTTCCTAAAATTTTATAAATAACTTGATCCCATTTTTTTCACTTGAGGACAAGTTTTTAGTTAGTCATGTGGGTATGATAAATCATCATACGCTAGATAGTTGCATCAATGCATCCTTGTCAACACATGTCCATCAATGCATCCTTGGATATGTTGGTGCATATGAATTGATGCAAAGTCACATGAAGTCTATATAAATGCACATACAATTTGCATTTAGGAGAACTTTTGGATAATTTGTAGTGAAGCTCTTGTAGTTTCTTTCCATAAGAGTTAGTCAAATTTCTCCTTGAATGTCCATAGCATGGATAGAGATAACTGTATAAAATTTTATTCAAATGCATGTTATACTAGACACTACTACACAATGGCTAATGAGTCATCTAGTGATATTTTAGGAGTTAACTGTAAGTCTTAGGTATGTATCCTTGCCTACATGCATGGATGAGGTTTCTATTTCCTAGGTCTGTATCCTTGCTTTCTAGTTCACACTTGCAGTTTTGAAGCATGTTTTGGGCTTTTCAAGAAGTTTTTGTCTTCGTTTGAAGACTCTTGAAAGGATTTAACATGTTCCTAGGCCTCCAAGCTTTCATCTAGGAGGAAAGTGTTGTGGTAAGAATATTCAAACTTCCCTATGCTTGCACACCCCTTATGTTAATCTAGGGACATTGACACATCTTCTTAATTCCATATTTTGAACACTTTGCCTTCTCTTCCACTTTTGGTATATTTTTAATTATCCAGGCTACATTAGAAAACCTTTGGTAATGCTTGGGTGCTAGTAAACCCCTACTAGTGTGCTATGAAAACTATAACTACCTAGGACAAGGTCCATATAAAACAAACTTAGTTCCAAGTATTTTTATTTTTATTTTTTTTGGACGTTTAGTGTCTAGTTTCATATAAAGAGCTCTTCCTCCCTTGGGTAAATGATTCCTTCCCTAATTTATGTGTTTTAAGTCATCTCTTTCATAAGTACAACTAGACTCTATCAGATTGCTACAATGCTTATGTAGCTCAAAACCATATGATCAATGTGAAGTCATGTTTTTGCATAGTAAATAAATCTTATGGTTTTTCCTAATTTTTTGCATTGTTAATTCCTTAAACATTAAAATACCAAAAAAATTATAAAACATTACAACCATAAAAATATTTATTCATTTTCTTATTTTCATAAGTTATGATGATTCAACCTAATCCATGGAGTTCATAAGTACATTACATGGTGTTGGCCCATATGTGCTATTTTGTCATCATAGACGTTGTTGTAGCTAACACTGCTCGTAGCCACTAGGAGAGAGGGAGAGAGAGATCTATTCAGTGTTACACCACCATGTGCCTCATTATTTCCTACCATGAAATGTGCTATTGGTGGCAAAAAGCCCAAGGAGACTACCTATTGCAACTTCACCATGTTAAAGAAAAAGAGAACCATGTTGCAGTTGCTGGTTTAGATTTGCAAAGAGAGGGAGGTTTCCTACTAATCCCTTGTCCTCTAACACTGCCCTACCAATGCCAAGAGAGACCACCTACTATAGTTGCTGACTACCACTACCTATCATCATTTTTCAAGGAAGGAAGGAGAGAGGGATGTTGTTGTTGTCTACTCTAGGAGAGACTACGGCTGTTGTCTACTCTTATGATGCCTCAACATTGCTTGCCACATGCACACCTGGATAGGGAAAGAGAGAAGACTACCTTCCTTCTAGTGCCAAAAAGGTATTGATGCATAAATTTTGGACACCAAGACCAAAAATTTTTTTTTTAAGAAGACTATTACCTAGGGCACCTCCCGTATGGGTATGAAAAATTGGGAATAGTCTCAACTAGAGAGGGCTATGTGATATTTTAACAAAATAAAATAAATTAAACTAAAAATTTAGGAGAATTTGAATAGAAAAACTATCTTTCAAGGCTTAATGAAAATACAGTAACTAGTAAATTTAAAATTTTTCCTTGGTCTCCCATTGCCATTGCTAGTTCATGTTATCTCATCATCGTGGATGCTATTGCAGCTGACACTACTTGTAGTTTTCGGGAGAGGGAGAGATAGAAATCTATACATTATTCCATCACCACATTCCTTACTGTTTCCTACCATGAAATTTTCCATTTGTGGTAGAAAACCAAGGGAGGATTCCTATTGCAGCTTCACCGTTACCAAAGAGAGAAAGAAGAGAGAATCCTGCTGCTGTTGTAGTTCATAGTTCTATCTGTCATTATCTACTAAGAAATGGAGAGAGAGAGAGGGATGTCAAGCTATCTACTACCATGTGACTACTAACACTATTGTCAATGACTACTATCCACCATTGTCACTGCAACGTCTCAGTGCACTCTAGCCTCTACCAGAACCACGCATTGTCATTGATGTAGTCAGAAAGAGAGCCTTCAACATGTTGCATGGAGACCCATTACCATCACTTGCATGCTCCACTGTCAAGAGAGACTGCCCTCTTTTTAGCATCAAAAAGGTGTTGATGCATAAATTTTGGATGCACCAACACTATGGAAAAAAACTCATTTGAGGAGACTATTACCTAGGGTGCCTCCCATATGGGTATGGAAACCTAGAAATAGTCTCAGTTAGAGAGGGCTATGTGACATTCCAAAAAAAAAGGTAAATTAAATTGAAAGTTAGGAAATTTTAATTGAACAATAGTCTTGAATTTTAAGACTTAAATGAAAATGTAGTAACTAACTAAAAAATTAAAATTTCCCTAGCTCCCTGCTATTGCCATCATATGTGTCGTCTTGTCATTACAGATGCTACTATAACCAACAATGCTTATAACTACTAGGAGGAGGGGAGAGAGAGATCTATCTAGTGTTCTGCCACCATGTGCCTCACCATTATCTACCATGTAACCTACCATTGATGGCAGAAAACCCAAGGAGGTAGCCTATTGTAGCTTCAAAATTACCAAAGAAAAAGAGAACACTACTGTAGTCATTAGTTTAGATTTGTAGAGAGAGGAAGGTTGCCTATTGATTCCCTGTCCTTTGATGCCATCCTACTGCCACCGAGAGAGACTACTTTCTATAGTTGATGACTGCCACTACCTATCATCATCTACCAAGGAAGGGAGGAGAGAGGGATGTTACTGTTGTTTTCTCTAGGAGAGACTGTTACTATTGTCTGCTTTGCTGATGCCCTAGTGTCGCTTGTTACATGTGCACCTACATAGGGAAAGAGAGAAGGATGCCTGCTGTAGCACCAAAAGAGGAAGAAGGAAACCATTGCCTATTGGTTTTCTTGGTTGGCCCCTTAGATTCCCAGAACATGGTTGTTGTCACGTGCAACACACAGCTTGAAGTAGCCACTACTTTTTTTTCATGCACATGTTAACTTCACCTCCTGCCATCACCATGGGCTACGTGTTGAGTATCTACCACTACTTGCAACTTTGATGGTGTCTAGTATGCACACGCACTATCACCATCTACCACATTAGGGTATCATACATTGGTAGTGTCCACTACTATTTTCTGCATTCACTGTCGTCTGCCTATGGTTGGAAGAGAGGAGGCTACCCAATGTGCCTGCAATTGTGATCACCTGCTAATGTTGTTGCTTTTGCTTCTACCAGCCATGGAGAGAGAGATGAGCTACTAACAGATAGGAGAAGAAGAGGCTTGATGTGCCCTTTGTTAATCTCTGAGCCCCTTAGAGATTGATTCTTCTCGGTTGTTGCCATAGAGCCCCTTTTATAGCTACTAGTCACCACCATTTCCATTGCATCAGTTATGTTTGGCACATAACCATTAACCACTTATAGTTATAGTGTAAATACCCCCACATCATCCACCACTCACCCACTACACACATCCTACGTAACACCCACCAGTGTTGGTTACGGTCACCCTTTAAGTGGAAGAATGTGTGCTTTGTGTTTGTGCAACCAACCAACAATAAATTTTGTAGATTTTATTGTTCATTTCGGATGACATCATCTTATGCACACACATCTATTATAAATGCCACCTAGAAAAATACAAAGACCATTCTAAATTTACAAGATTTGAAATAGATGTTGATTTCTATTAATGTTATCATCATCATCTCATTAGTAAGAGCATTGAAAATCAAAATTAACATGATTTGAAGTAGTCAAATAGATGATTCCGAATGGAACATTTTATAGAGCATTTAATGGTTTCTTGAATATGTAAGCTCACAATAATGTTGTATCAATCTTTTTGAAAAGTATTTATTAGGTAAAAAGATAAAAGCTATATCTATGTAACTTTCATTTTACATTTTACAAGAGCCTCTAATATAGACATTATGATAATGTGAAAGTGCATTTATCACGTTGAAAGGTTTAGCATGTTTTGTTTACGATTTTCTAATTTACATTGTTGAATTCCTATGTATTATATCTATGCATTTTGACTACTTTATAACTATAATGGTCCACATTTGTGTTGATCATGGCCCCATGCCTAGCATGGGTGATGTTGAGTAACTGAGGAAAAATACTACTCATAATGATCATTTAGTATTTGTTCAAATTATTTTTATTCTCCTTTTTAGATAAGAAGATAATTTTTTTTAGTTTTTTAATATTGATTTAATCTTTAATGAATTGCTAAATTTAATCTATATCAAATTTCTTTATGAATAACAAGTGTTGTCAACTTCAAGAATTCTACATATAAACCATTTGAATCTATAGTTTTACTAGATGATAACTTTTGAATACTCTCTATGACTTTAGTAAAAGTAACTTAGGAAAGTGTTTGTTATATAATAGTAATAAAATTACCATCTTCTTCTCTAAATATTTTATTGGAAAATGAGTAAATATCTTAAAAAGAAAAATTAAATGATAAATGGGCTTTATGATGAAAACATTATCAAAACTTGTTAGAGTTTGATTTTACATCACCTGGATAACTTTAAACACCCAAGGATTTAGGTCCATAAAAAATTAATACATTATATATCATCTTAAAAATCTTGCAACTATTAATGATATGTATCATTTTTCTTAACAAATTCCTTGGAATTCTTTGCAGTCTCTTCTAAACTTGTTTGAACTTTGGTTAGTTCATTAGGAACTTAGCTTATCTCATTTTTACAAATTATAGTCTTAATTCTCTTTGAACTTTACGAATTATTTCTTTATAAGTATTTTTCTTTCTTAATCATCGTAACATTTTAGATGGCCTTCTCTTCTTATTTAAGAAACTAGACTAAGCTACATATGACACATCATGAACACAAGGACTAGAACTATGATTGTTATCAAGGGAACAATACATTATGGAGTACCAATATGAGTAATAGATAAGGTAGACTCTATTCAAACAACCAAAGAGGGTGATGGTGAAAATGATGATTCAAACACTTGAGCTTGGACTTTAGCTAGGACAACTGTAGGGGAAGATGGATGTTCAAAAGTATATTGAATAACATCTACAATAATGATATTAGTTGATGGTTCTAAAGCAAGTAGTGATCAAAATTTTGGTTGTTTCTATTGCATAGTGTACTTTAACAAATCCATTTTTTTTTGTAATATTGTAAGCCTTCTTAATATCTAACAACTTCACTTTGTTTAGAACTTAAATTCAATCTATAACTTTTAACAAAATGACTTACTACATGCATTTATTTCTTGAGTTCATGAATATTTATTTACAAAGGTTGATGCTCATTGATAAGCTTCTCATTGGCATTATGAAGATCTTCCACTTCTTGCTTGAGCTTAAAGTATTTATTCTTAACTTCATCAACATCCTATTGACATGTGTCCTTTATCTTTACAACTGCTTCCATTATATTTGTAAATCAATATTGTTTTCCTTGCTCTTTATCTAGTAACTAAAACTTGGGTTTGATATATGAATTATATTATTTTACTATTTGAGAAATATTCTGAAAATATTTCTTCATCTTATCATATTTTTTGATTTATGTTTAGAGCATTGTATCCCAATCTTTCTCAATAATTAACAATCTTCTTACTGCACCTAAAATTTCATCATCTTTGCAATCATCAACCTCGTAAAATGCTACATAGTGAATCATGGATTCTAGATACAAATAAATCCCTACTCTTATAGGCTCATTCTCATTTATTATAGTTTTTCTCTAGACTCTAGGTAATAGTTTACTCCTTTCTTGATTGTAGCATATGCATCCTTACTTCATTGCTCAACAAGTTCTTCCTAAAATCTCTTATTATTATTCCATTCATATGAGTAAGAAATTCTTACTTGAGGTAGATAAGTCTATGACCCAGGAAGCTTATAGGTATTCATTGATACTAAATCAACACATGCCCTCAAGGTGTGCATTTTCTTAGTTACATTCATAATTTGGTTATTTTGTGCTAAGTCCTCCACATCCGAAATAGCTAAGCCTATGAATGACTTAAGATCTATCTTATCAACATAATTAGAAGAAGGGATAAGTGAGAATTTTAACCAAGCTATTCCTCCATTTCATGAGATTCCCCTTCTCTAAAATCTTCTTATGAATAATAGGTATATATATGGGCTTCTTTGTATGACCTACACTTGATGTAGCAATGGGCATAACATGCTTAGCTATTCTTCATGTGGTCATTTTGGTACCTATTGTCACTATAATCACATTTTCCTCTATGTTTACAATTGGAGGATCAAAAAGCATAACTTTGGTCATATGATTCAGATTCATAACCTCACTACTAATCAATAAAACAAGGATTACCAAATTTTTTATTAGTTGAATTGGTAATTTTTTGTAGTAGAATTTCTTTGCTAATAATATTAGCAGTCATTCAAAATCAAATTTGCTAATATGTCCTTCTTGAAGCTTTACAAGTGTATGATAAAAATTGTACACTATAACTCTTGCCCATATACACTTCAATCTCTGGCCTTGAACATAGTACAAAATCTTGAGGGTACCCCACTAAACATTTGTTTGAGGATCCACATAATCCATCAAGTTATTATAAATCTTACACATGAATCTAAAAGGCTCATTCAATGTATCAACATTAATCTAAATATTTGCTTAGCAGTCTTAAAGATTTGACTTAGAAAAGAATGCTGGCATTAGGGCTTCATAATTAATGACTT
>MNCI01009026.1:1332-31053 GCA_015680685.1 Gnetum montanum | reverse complement strand
CCCTTTATACAACCATGACTCTATTAGACATCATAAGATCTTTGATGTTCCTCCTTACATATTATTTCATATGCCTTTACTTTATTATATAACACTTGATTTTCCTAACTACTATATGTAATTGTATTTTATTTATGATTTTGTTATACTTAATCAACACATCATTTCATCCTTAATATTTGTAATTATCATTTTATATCTTATTGACTCATAATTGCTATATCTCATAGATAACTTTGATTGCTTTGATACCATGTTAGAGTTTGGTTTTACATTGCTTGGAAAAATCTAATTATCCAAGAATCTAACTCTTAATAATATGTATTATTCTTCTTAACTACTTGTTTGGAATTCTTGGTAGCATCTTTTGGAATTTCTTGAATTTTGGCTAGTTCATTGGAAACTTAACTTATCTCATCTTTACATGTTACTATCTTAATTTTCTAGATTTTACAAAATACCTCTTTATAAGTATTTTTCTTTCTTAACCATTGTAACTTTCCAAATCACCTTGTCTTCTTATTTAAGAAATTATACTAGGCTATGTATGGCACAACTTGGACTTTCTCTTCTTCTTAATGAAACTAGATCATATGCTACAGGGATTGCTTTTGTCTCCTACAACACTTCTTTGTTACGAGTCACTTCTTTAACCTTTTTGTTTTCATGCTTAGAGATTGTCATTATGAAATTTTTATTTCGTAATGTCTAGTTCTTATCTCTAAGTTACTAGTTGCTTTGGTTTCTTCATACATCATGATATGTATTGTTCATTGATGTTCTTATCTTTGTTGATTCATTGCTTCTTCTTCTTCTTTAGTTCTTCATACACATTCTTTTCACTTCCACAATTTTTCATTCTTATCTTTATAACTTGGATGTTGGTTGTTAATATTTTGTAAAAAGGTTATGATTTTTCATGGGTAAAAAATCACACTTTTTAATTACTAATTAAGTAAAAGTAGTTACAAATGGTCTTAAGGGATTATAAAACTAATGATTGTACAATAGCTTAGGAGTATATTCTAGCAAAAATATCTAAGCTCCATTTTAATGATGTAAGCAAAATATTCTTGGTGTTTGTCACTGATAAATTTACTAATGATTATAATCAATCATTTATGTGTCTTAACTAAACTTTGTCTATGTTTTTTGTTTGCATTCTTAATATTCTATCTAGTCTACATGTAGTCCTTATCAAAGCAAGTCTTCTTAGCACTCTGTTATTGTAAACATACAACTTTCTTAATTTTTGTAAGTAAAATTTGCTCAAGCTCTTTATATTGCCTTTCAAGAGTCCATTTGTTATGTTCTACATACATATATTTTTCCTTGAAAAATAGGATGATTTTGTACTAAATTGTTTTTGTTCCTATTTCTTTTTGCCTAAAAAAAATTACAACTTGCAATAAAAATCTAACATGATAATGGTAAGAATCCACTAAATCTTCTTCAAATTTTAACTCCTTATTAAATTCAATGTCTTCATAAAAACATAAAATTGAATGAATGCAAGAGTTACCTTGAGATCATGTGAAAGTAAAGGATGAAGATTGAGGAATTCTAGCAAGGTCATTATAGATAAGAAGTTAACAATTTTTTTTTCTTTTTAAATAGTTGTTAACCCATCTTATTAATATTAACATATGTAGAATGGTGTCTTTAGATGTGATCTTTAATAATTCTTGACCTATCAACATCATGTTATTGGCAAATAATTTTTATTTCCTATGAACCCATCCTTGCATTAAAATTTCATAAATAAACATTGAGTCTTTTGCTGAAAATTGTACAATATCTCTACCATAGAAATGAAAAGAATGATAAAAAAATAACTCTATCATATCCTAAAATGTAGCATCTCTTAGGCAAAAATAACATATGAACCATGATGTTATAATATTTTTAGCCAAATGTATTATTTATTATCATTGATTTTTTTCTAAATCAAATAATTTTCAAGAAATTTCCTCACTAACAATACATTGCCACTAGTAGCTCTACCTCTTCACCCTACTCTTATGTCTCTTGTAAATAATTTAATGAATCTAGGAAGTCCAATAGAACCAACATCTTCCCAAGGCTTAACAAAATCAAAAACATCAAAGCTATCAAAGAAACTAATGTTATTAAATGAAATAATTTTATTTAGAATTCCACTATCTATATTAAGAAATCCACACTTTAAAGGGCCTATATATATATTTTTGAATATAATTTTTGGAATACTACTTATTTGTCATTACTACCATGTTGCTAGTATTTAGGTATGCTACAAAACCATTTTTACAAGGTGCCTTTAATCTTTTTTTATTGTTTAGTCCTTTTTGCAAGTTTCTTCCAAGTAAGATCCTCATTTATCCAAACTATTTTCCAATTTTCACTTTGGTTTAAGTGGCTTCAATAAGTGTATGGTTCTGTTTCTATTAAATTTGGATATTTTGATGCATTAGAGCTATTATTCTTTGTGGAGTTAAATTTTCTTTACAAACTTCTTCAAACACAATGTCCAATTCTTACATGCTCTCTAACATCATCAATTTTTAAAAATTGAACCCTAAATTGTGTTGAAACTCATTCGTATATTGAAAAACTTGAGAGTTAGTAAATTTAACAATTTTGAAATATAACTCTTGTAATTATTTCTAGTTTTTTTTTAGAATACTTGATTTGTAACAATTGTTCTTGATGTTGGTCGTACAACACTATGTTGGATTTTAGAAGCACAATGGTTTCTTATTTCATTTTGTCAGCTAGATTTAACGCATCTATTCCAAATACATGTAGTAGTTCATCTTTATGCTATTACATAATTGTTGTTTTTTATTGACATGAAGGTAAAATTTGTTATTTAAGGAAATGTACATAAATGAAATTGAGAACATATGGAAGAAAATATCTTAATTTACTAAAAAGATACCTTATTAAAAAAATCCTCATAATTATGAGTTCATTGACTATTGTTTCTTATAGCTTCGATTGTCAAATACCAATGTAATTGAAGTATGTTGGTCTTGAAATTACAAACCTAAAATAAATTAAAAAATATAAGTTAGAAACTATAAATGATTACCAAAATGTGTATATAATTTAGTTTGATTTGTAACTAATTAGATGTTAGAGTTGAAACACTATGAAATTTCAAGACCTCGATGATTTAGCAAAGTCTTGAAGTTTAGGCAAGGATTCCCACAAGTGTAGCGTCAAGACATCCGAGTGATGGAAGCACTGAAAACAGTTGCACATCTCAGCAAGTTTTTCTTTGGCTGAGGACCTGCTACACTATGCTACGCAGCTCAGCATAGCATACTTCAGGAGGACAAAACAAAACAAGGGATGCACGGTGAAAACACTTCAACTTTGCAAGTTAACCATGTTTCAAAACTTTAATTTTTTGAGTGTTACGCCACGTTACGCTATGCAATGTAGCGCAACGTAACGCAAACAGCACAATTGATATAGCCGCGACAACATGGACAGCAAAATTCAAATAGTAGCAGTCATTACACCACAATATGCTTCCCAGCGTATCGCAGTGTAGCTGCGGGACAGTTTATTCTTTTTCACTGAAGATCTTGAAATCCTTCAACACGAAAGACAAGGTTAAAAATTGCTTCTCTTTTTTAGGGTGGTTATGTTATGCTATGCTTCAAAGCGTAGCATAGCATAGCATCACAAGCTTCAACTACAGCATGCTAGGTCAACGACATTCTATGGGCCTAGGACATGCATCATCTAAACCACATTCTTCTCCAAACCCTACTCCTATAAATACCCCAATAGACAATGCTCAAAGGGTTGGAAAAAATGGTTAATTGGTTGGTAAGTTGGAAAAGATACAAAAACGAGAGGTCAAAAAATTTGAGGCAGTTGACAAAAGTTGGCAAGAGTATCGACGGTGATAGAGAGAAGCTTTTTGGCTAGAGATTGCAAGTTAGCAAACATTTTTCTTCGAGCCTAACTCCCTTGCACCCATATTGGCAAGTGAACAAGGTAGATTGGCCTTTTGCTTATTTAATCTCTAAATAGCTTCTTGTTGGTCACGTATACTTTGTCCAAACCGGAGTCCACTTGCAAATCCCATTGTATTTATCATATTTGTCCATAAGATAGATCCCAGATCTCGGGATTGTGCATTTTCTAAATTTGAATCATTGCATCTTGTTCACATTAATTTTTATAGTTTTTTTGCATAGTTTACATCATTTTCATTGCCTTCAAGATCTAATCTTGGAGTAGATCTCATTTTTCTCGTCAATTGGTATTACGTTCGCACATCAAATCGTCATCTCATTACACGATCATTAACAAATTTACTGACTAACTAAGTCTCTATCTGATTGACAAGACTGTTCAAGGCACCTTGGATTCATTTTCTCTAGCATGGCCCTCACACAGATCTGGGGTTGAAACTATGTACACAGAAATCCTCCTGTTGTTTCCAGCAACCAACGTTTTCTGTCGTTACAATTTTCTGGTGCTAGAAGGAGGGTTGAACCTCCGATCTGCATTTTGTGGGTAGTCCTATAACCTATCTGTACCCATTATCAACTAGCATAAATGTGATACCTTTGTGGTTGTTTACATGATTGTGTGGTACATATCGGTAGCCTCGATGATTCCTCTAGAATCCAGCAGGACAGAAAGCCCACATTTGCCTTTAGCCCACTTTTGCCTTTATGATCTTTATCCCTATTAGCGTTAGCTTCTAGCTATGTAGAGAATGGCTACAACCACCGCTGTTTCCACCGCTAGTCTCAAAAGTCCCTTAACGATGTAGGCTATGCTTGCTGCTATCGAGGCATCGACCAGTCCAGTGCGGCCACGTCAGTACCTCAGGATTCAAAATAAAGAGCCTGAGGGGCACACTCAACACACAGAACATTACAACTTCCTTTGTGCCAAACTTATGGTGAATCTGCCTATGTACCCACAGGAACTCAAAGAGAAACGTGAATACAAGTTCATATACTGTAACAGGAAGGAATTTTTTGCTTCACCTAACGCTTCCATACCCCTAAAAAATCGGCAACAGTGGATCCTGGATCACCTATTAATGGCTAGGGCATCAATGAAAGAAGAAGATGTGATGTTTTATGATGAAGCATCTCATGATGGGCAGGAGGACCTAGATTCCCACTCTAAGGAAGGCAATCACGCTAGCATTGTTATGGCTCCTCCCTCCATAGTGTCCCATGACAATCCACTTTTTATGGTCACCATGCTTTTATTATTATCTACCGCCAACCATGTTGCATATTTTTCACATCAGCATTTCTTCTCTCTGGCTTCCTTTCCAGATGTTATTCCTTTATAGTCCATTCCTCCAAAGTCATAGTCAGCCAACCCATGGCATTGCGTACTTACACCTACATTACCATATGTGCACACACTACCAACTTCACAATTATACACAGCTTTTGCATCCATTCTAGCTTTCGCTCCCACTCCACCATCAGTGGTAGGACCTACCCCTACTGTGTGGTGGGCTCCAAATACATTACCCCCTATTGCATAGCCTACATAGATGTTCCATTTTTCTCATCATCAACACCAGGTCCTGCAGGCGGTAAATCTAACTACAAGATCATTGTCTATGCCACCTCCTATGGCACAATCGACGGTTGTCGCCCCGCCAGCACCACCTACCAGGTGGTGGATGACACAGGCAGTACTACCCGTAAGGAAAGTTCCACCAGCATCGCCCACAGGCCATGCTGCTGCTCCTATCCTGCCACCAGTCGTGGCTCCACCTCTTATTCCACAGCCAACCTCTTCATCCTTAGGTCTAGATCAAGCCTTCTAGCTTATTCAGACCCTTACAGAAGAGGTTAAATGCCTCAAAGCTATCAGTTCCGATGCAGTACAGGTCATGGATTTCTACCATGATGATCCTATCAGTCCAGCAGTTCCCATCTTGTCATTACCTCCTAGGATGTCACTTCCCCATTTCACAAAATACAATGGGGAAGGTGATCCCAATGCTCATTTCGTTACCTTTAGGTCAAAGTCATTGTTGCTAAAATAATGGCCAGATACCATTATCCATGTTTTTTCTATGCTCCTAATAGGTAAAGCTTTGGATTGGTATCATGCACTTCCACCCTCTTCCATCTCGACCTTGGAAGTGCTGCTGACTCAGTTCATGACCTGTTTCAAATACAACCTAAAACTAGAGGTCACGCTGGACCAGTTAATGGGAGTTAAGCAGGATCTGCTCGAATCGGTCCAAAATTTTATACAATGGTGGAGTGCCACCTTGAATGAAATTCGTGAGCCCATCGCGGAGGTCCATCTATTGGCAATTTTCAAGGGGGTAGTCAACGACTTTATTAAGTCTAAACTATATTACCTCGTTCCCCGCTCCCGTAGCCAAGCCTTCGCTTAGACTAAGAGCATTTAAGAGGTAGCAAAGGCTAGTAAAGACTTGGCATATATGGCCTATAAAAATGCCCACAACAAAAGAAAAGACAAAGGCAAGGCTGCAGTAACAATGGTAGTAGCCGTGGCCGAAGAGGCCAAAAAAATAACAACAAAAAGACAACTATGGTACCTGCTAAGGCTACAGCTAGCTCAAACAATGTCGACTAGTAAACAACATTGGCTCCTAAGATATTGTCTCAGCCAAAGCCTAATTTTGAGCATAAAGATCGCTCAAAATATATGGCTCTACTTATTAAGCCTTCAGAACTTCTGAAGCAACTATTGGGAACTGGTCACATTCAACACAAGAAGGTGTCTAAGGAGGCTCTAAATTGTCATAGACGGCATTGTGAGCTACTCAAGAATCCCTCCTTGGCCCTACCAAATCAACCACCAGTTCCCAAGAACTTCAAGCTGGACCATTTCTACGACTACCACCAGCTGTGTGGTTATGACACGGACTGCTGTTGGTTATTGAAAGATGACATTCAAAGCATGATTGACCAAGGCAAGATAATCCTCGATAGCAGTAGTCTAGTTCATCCAGAAAACTAGTTTATGCATGTGTACCAAGACCCATTGAATGCAAATAATGCAAGGTATACTATCAATGTGGTGGGTACAAATGGCAATGACCCAACACTTCCGCAACAACCCTTCGTGTTGCGCGTGTCTCCTCACAAACCCATCGACATCGATGGGCACGACGCAGCAACAACCCTTTGTCCTTCAAGTTTCGCCTCAGATGTTTGTTCCATAGACAATAGTCATTAAAGCTACAACCCATCCCATGCCCATACCTAAGGCATCCTTTGTCATCAGGATGTCAAAGTTGTCAGCTACTCCTACTATGCAGGGGAAAACATATAAGTTAACACCCCAACCTCAACCCACAAGGAGAGGGTAAGGACCTGTGACAAATAAAATAGCCAAGGACTACATTACGCTGGGGTTTCCTAAGCCTATCCCTCTAGCCTCGGTGCCCTTGGCTCCTTCTTCCTCTGAAAAGGATGACATTACGTAGATGCGGCCATCTTCTCCCTGCCCAAGAAAATATAGCCCTCAATCAGAAACTATTCCTCCTCGAGAGATCTATCTCTTGGGATGAATGGAAGAAGAGAAGGGTAACAAAAAACTAGACCATGGGCATAATCTCCTTAATGCTTTTACGTAAGTTAAGTAGGCTCTCAAATAGAAAAATACAACGTTAAGCCTATATGACTTCCTGATGACATCCCAATCACATCGTGAAGCCATGGTTCGCATGCTAGCATCTATACCAGTGGACGAAAGCTTGTCAGTAGATGAAGAAGTAATCCATTCAATCATGCTTCCCCCCGTTGCTGAACAACCATGGCCTTTCCAACTGACATTCCATGATGAGCCCATTAAGGATGACCTAGAAAAGGGTTAGGTGATAACAACATCCATGTTCATCACTATCCGGGTTGGCCAGTACAGGATTCGGAGAGTACACATAGATGATGGGGCCGCTACCAATGTCATTCCATTTCCCATAGTGGACAAACTAGGTTTGATCAACCAAATCAATCCCATGAAAACGTCATTCTTGAAGTCATTTAATGGGGCATGGGTGCAAGTTAAGGGAACTGTATAGATCAACTTTGTATCAGGGGATCAATTCTCCACAAATGCAGTGTTCATCATTATCGAGGAGATGCCTGGCTTCAACCTAATCTTGGGGAGGTCTTGGTTGGCTTAGCTAAGGGCCATCTCATGACCCATTCACCAAGAGATGACTTGCCCTATGTGGGAGGGGAAGTGATCATCCACAGTGATAAGATGACTCCTCAAGCTGTCAACAACGTAGAAATGGAATAGGGTTCGGAGATTGAAATCCTTGAAGATCAAACCCTTATCCCAACAGTTGAACATGCCGATACAGTGGCCAATGAAAGCTTGACTTGGGCTTAATTACCCTTCCAAGGAGGGGATGATAGCTTAGAGGAGTGATGTAACAAGCCTCCTCGTCCATACGTGTCACCAAACCTAAGAATGATCAAGAATCAGCTGTAGAACTAATAAAAAAACATGTTAGCATAGCATGTTTCATTGGTCCATATTGCTTACTATTATACTATTTACATTCTTTATCGTTTCATGTTACATCTTCTACCATTACACTTCTTCACTATCACTGGCCCAAAATGGCCTTAAACTAGTTATGGCCCGCTATGGCCTAAAACTAGTAATTCTGTTTATTCTTTTCCATGTGTGATGGCCTGGCTCGAAATGGCCTTAAACTATCGTCAGCCTGAAATGACCTTAAACTATTGTTAGCCTGTAGTGGCCTAAAATATGTAACCTTTCCAACAAAGTGTTTTTCTTCAAAAAATAAAATTAAAACCTTTCTTTTACAAACACCATTAACTGACTTAAAAACAAAAAAAAATGTTATTCTTTATTGTCTTTTATTACAACAAAAACCCTTGACCAGTATTGCTATGCTACACATCCCCCTTGTTACCACCTCCATCTACTTCACCCAACTCCACATCCGCCTAATGAGGATCTTCCTCATGAAGATCTTCTTTGGGCAAATCCTCTTCATGGGGGTGATCCTCTCTATGAGGCTCCTCCTCATGGAGATCCTCTTCGAGCCGATCCTACAATTTGACATGAGGAAAACGTTAGCGTTGTAATAAAAATCATGTGTAAGAAAAATACAATAGTCGCACAGCTTACCTGTGACGGTCCTGCGTCGGTCGTCAAAGGAATTTGTTCTAGGCTGACTGACAGGCATCACATAATCTCGTCCTCAGTGAGCTCTACCCAAACGCCATCCCCTAGATTAGTTCTAGCCTTGACCTTCCCCTTTTCCATAGGAGTCCACTGAGGCAACTTAGGAAAAAAGGAAGGGATAGTGGTCTCCCCGCTAGGGAGGGTCATCTCTCTCTTAGGGGAGACACTCACTGTCACTTGTTCCTAGAACTTTTCATATGCTCTAGAAGCACCGATGACATCGAGGAACAGCCAGAGGGACTGCGCTTCAATCGCATAATCTTTGTAATGTCTACGGTAAGCAACACATTCCTGCTTATACATGTGTTTATGATTTTTTTGTGCCTACCTCCATTCCTGGACCCTCACATTGTAGTCCTTCCAGTATTGATTCTTCTCGGCTAGGAGATCCATTTGCATTCGTTGCTCGATGAGCTCACGGCTGGCTTGGGTGTTGATCCTGACGACTGTCCAATAACGGTCGTAGTCAATCACAACCTTCTACTAATTCCTATCATTGGTATCCTAAGCTTGCAGAAATTCGTTCCTGGACTCAAGGTCCTCCACCCTGATAGCTAGGGTGGATTTCTCTTTTTCTACTTTCTACAACGTCTTCCAGAGATCTTCGTTGATGTTCTGACTCTCCCATAGAGAACGGGCTGAGCGCAATGCAAATTTACACATCTCATCATAAATGTGGTGTGGCACTTCGATCACCTTTGTGAGGGTTTAGGGGTAGCGTCTACATTGACAGGCTCTTTGGGATTCCATTTGAGGCGAGATGCTGTAACACAAAGATGACAGTTAGACGCGATAGGGTGACATAATGTGATAGTTTCAACAATTCCTGCATAACAACAGTGACATACCAATGTCAGGATCAATTCAGCCCAAGAGACCTATCATATCATTGATAATTCCTTCCATGAGGGCAAATTTGTCAGGGGCCTCAGCCAAACGTTGAGTAGGGGTTGTTGATGAAGGTGCGTCACTGTTATCAAAAGTGCCTACTATGCAAAAAAAATGAGTTAAACATAACATAGTAGACAAAGGAAAAATTGGAGATGCTACAATAATGCAAAGCTTCTATCCAGCAAACCCTCAAGGATAATAGCGGGAGGATTGTTCATCGAAGAAAGGTCAAGCAAGCAGTCAAACTCACTAGCGACGAATCGCTCCTTCCTTTGCAACCCATCCAAAAGGGCCACGACATCTTCTATGCTTGTCTTCCCTTCAGGCATAGAAGTCTATGTACTACCCATGTTGTCAATAGGGGCCTCCTTTTCCAAAATTGGGGCCCCTTCCCCACGCTGCAAGACTATGGCCCCTATTTCAGGGGTCAGTCCCTCCACATCTTTCTCTCTTCTTATAGAATGCATCACAATTAGCAAAACTTTACTCACTTCCCATGAGCGCTACATGACGAAATGATGTCTATACATAGCGTCATATACATAAACTAATCACGCATTGATCTACTTACTAGCCGGGGGATGGCTTCTGTGAAACTTAATTTGCAATTTCCTCCCCTATTCACCAGTCGGGCCAGGAGAATCCACAATCGAATGACACTTTTTCTACTAAACCGATGAGGCTACTATTTCTACTTACTAGCTTGATGATCTAGTTACAATCCTGTTGCACCCAAACTCCATCCTTGTGAACCACCAGGAATTCTGCAAAATGCTGTAAACAAGCTATGAAGAAGGCAAAATGCATGTTGAAACAAGACTTAAGCTTCTTGTGAAGCTTGACCATTTTATCCTACAGGCCTTCATCAAGGTGCTTGGCCCAGTTATATTGTGTCCCTTCTTCCATATCCTCCCGCATGATCCAAGCCTACTCTATTCCAAGGATTTTTCCTTGGGAGAGTAGCTTGGGGAAGGCATGAGCACGGAAGAGGGGGTATATGGTGCCAGCCACCTCTAGCTAGATCTTCTCATTGTAGATGCCTTTCTGCTCTTTTTTAGTCCCTAGCCACTCCTCTATGTCCCTCTGATGTTTAGAGCTCCTTTTAGATTTCTCTTCCACCGGGAGGCCATTAGAAGGAACGCCAAAAAAGTCAGTGAATAGTTGAGCATTAATATCAAAACTCACATGCATGTTACACACACATGTGTGAAAATGCTCAACTTGTTCATTGAAGGAGTCGACTAGGGCCAACATTTCGACTATTGGGACATTAGGGGTTATAGCTAGAAATAGCTCCATCAATCCAACTTCCCCGAGGTTATTGGTTATGGCAGCTTAGGCCAGTCTGTGGCAAAGCCAACGTTGTGCCTCATTTATATCACCATAGTGGAAGAAGATGGTGGCTACGTCATGCCCAGAGGCTATCACTGTGACCTCCCACGATTCTTTAAATATAAAAATAAAAAAAAGTTAGAAAAAACAACAAAACAATAAAATCTTAAACATTGTTTTCATCCCCTAGGGTCACACAGTTGATCAGCGTAGTGTAACTTACCATGTCTAAAGTGTAAAGGAAACGGTGGGAGTTTCACTTGCATGTTGTCAACGGTGATAGGATGGTCTAAAGTCCACTCCCTATCTAGCCATCTAGAGTCTCTACACTTGACAAAGAATTTGGCATATAGAATAGGGTAGTGTTGGATTTCAAATCCTAGTTGTCCCAGGACACCAGCATGTACATTGTTGATGGAAGTGAATTCCTTTATGGATGTTTGGGCCATAGATAACATGTCCATATCACCCTAGAGACCATCCGCATCGATAAAGAACCTACACCATAGAATACAGAAAATTGTTTACATCTAACACAAAATGAGATAGTAGCTAACAAATCATAGCACCTTGACAACACTTACCCGCTAGCATAATACACGGTGCCAGGTTGGTTCTAAAAATAGGTGATGAGATGACGAGCTACGAACAACGTGTTATAGACATGATAATAATTAAACCTAGGCATCTCCTAGATCCAAGATAAGCACCTCAAACCCTGGACGCGCTGTTCATGATCCCTTCCACCTATAGCCTCGATTGATCCATCCACTAGAAACATTAAGATGATCTGTGTCGACCCAACCAGTAGTGTTTCTAGAATGACGGCGACCATCTTGACCAATAGATGCGACCAAAAAATTAAGCTAAAGTTATGCAACAAAAATTGCAGGAACTCCCATGCACCTGTTCGGAACCAAACCGCCTCTCCTCCACATGAACATGGGGAGGAGGAACGCTAGCCACAGGGACATTTAGACAGCATAGAATTCCCACAATGTCTAGAACGATCAGGACGAGCTTTTGCGTGACCCTTTACAATAAAACACATTACCATTAGAAAATAGTTTAGACATGCTAACAATGCCAAAATAAATCAAAAAAGCTCACAAGAATCCATTACGCAACACTAAGGTTTGCTACTTTGACTCCTAGAAAATCGCATGTTACGTTAGAGATGCATTGCCCAAAATTGCCCAAACCCTTATGACGGTGCAAGGTCTGTCGATGACAACAGTGATAAAGGTAATATGACATATTACCCTAGCATAACATGCAACTGTTATGGGCAAGACAACGAAACCCCGATTGCACTACACAAGGGTACAACACCTAGACTCCAAACCAATTACGTATTGTGTTTGTACAACATTACCCATGATCACCCAAACCCTTACGACGGTGCAAGGTCTATCTCTGACAACAAAGATGGGAGTAATATTACAAACTCCCATAGTGTAACTAATGCAGGTAGGTATCAACACCCAGCACAGTGCACATTTTTGAAACAAATACAAATTATAGCACAATGACAGTGCAAATGACCCAACGCATATATCACACAAGGAAGGTGAAGAACGACTTACTGGGTGAGTGGAGTAGCCTCCCAAGTTTCGACTCGTGCCTTTGAAATTTACCCCATAATTTCCTGTACTTCATCGATCTTGGCCAACTTGGTGTGTTTGCGTTCAGTCTGGTGCCATTGTTACGCCTGAATAACCTTTACAAAATTGTCAACTTACGCTTTCCTTCTGCTTTAGCCTAACTCAACTTCACTACTGTACTATCCAAAATCGTCAGCGTAAGGCTGGAGGAAAACAAACGTCGAAAGACCTCTAGAGAGATACAGACAACCCTGCCTTCGCGCAAGGGCAAGCTAGAAAAACGAAGGTAGAGTGCCTTGGATGGTCTGCGCACAGATCAACCAAGGACTTTCCCGAGCATACGCTGTTTCCTGCACTAGGGTTATCATCACAAATGTAAATAAGAGAAAATAATGTAACGTAATGAAACATGACAGAGCGTAACGAAACGTAACAGAGCGTAACGAAACATAACAGAGTGTAACGAAATGTAACAGAATGTAACGAAACGTAAACGTAAACAGAGTATATGCAGGAACATGCAATGAAATGGAACAACACAAACAATAAATCAACATAGGACAATGGATTGAAAATAATGAACAATTCTATATTAATCAACAAGATGTGCACCGGTCAAAATGTAGTTGCATTTGCAAGTCGAATGTTAAGCTCCAATGTGAGGTGTTTACAAGTGCTAGGAATCACATGCGTCTAGGCTCAGGGTTGCTTGTTTTTTTGCTTCAAATTTTGCCAACCCCGTTTATGTAAATGAATAGGGTATTTGTACATTTTGCTAGGCTTGAGAGTCAAATTGAATGGGATCAATGGCTGCGAGATGAGAGAAAAATAGATCGCGTAACAAGTGTATGTGGGAAATCGTGTTCTAGACTAGGTGCACTATATCTTACAACGTAAGCTAGCTTACGCTCATGGAAGCAGCGTAAGAGCTTGACAAGCTCATAAATGGTGAAGCTTACAATGAAAATTTATAATGAATTTACAATTTAGATTTGACTCTAGCTCGCTTAGAACTTCATGGTCTCTTGGATCGACTACTACAGGATGTTGATTTGAGAGGTTCTATGGCTATTTGAAATGTTTTTTTTGTTTCATCAAGGCTGTCAACGTGAGTTGATCTTGCCCTAGCATGTCTTCAGCATGTGTCTAAAATGCTCTAGGCCACTTTTGGCAGCTCACGCTGGGCTCACGCTGTCAGCATGAGCTAGGTGTGAGCTGATTGGAATGATTCATTTCACATCAAATCTTGATTTTTGAGGCCTGTCCTTAAAGTGTAACTATTTCCTACCCTTGGGGGCCACTTGGATGCTAATTTTGAGCATGTTTGTGCTTGATTTGAGTCATTTTGGTAACTCACGTTGGGCTCACACTGTCAGCGTGACTCCAGCATGATCCCAGTGTGATCTGGGCTTGACCTGGGTGTGACCAAGGCATAACCAAGCCAAAATTCCATTTTCACACTAGAACTTTGATTTTCTTGGAGCCTGTTAACAAGTAGAACTATTGCCTATCCTTAGGAGCTGAGTTTTCTGAAATTGATGCTCCGGCATGACCCTAGCATGACCTAGGCATGACCTGTGAAAATAGTGTATTTTTGAGCCCAGAATCAGGATTCTGAGGGCTGGGAACCTGGGGTAACCATTAGTGGACCTTTAGGGTGACTTGTACCTTCAAAGTCAGTCCATTTAACACTATTTTAAGGTTGTTTTGAGTCACTCACTCTGGGAGCAAGCTAGCCTTATAGTATGGGCAAGATGGCTTGAGTTCCATGTCGTAGTTGAGAGTTTTCTTCTCAAGACTCGAGAGACTCTGAATTATTCTCATTTCAAAGTGTTGAGATGAAATTTTGTGGTGTTTCATTGGCCCCTCTTTGTTGATGTCTAGAGGAATCTACCCGAGAGGCATCGACAAAGAAGTAGAAAACACCCATGAATGACCAAGTACCAAGCATTGTCCATTGGCCCTTGGCCAGATGTCATCACACCATGCTCAAAAGTACATTGGGTTAAGGGAAATGTAGTTTATGGAAAGGAGGGAATTGGTTGTGACCAAGGGATCTAAAGATGATCGAGGGTTATAAGTGTTGCCAGAATTGTGGGAGAGGAGTGCTCTCGTGTGAGCAAGTCGTGTCATTGGTCTTTGTCAATAGCCAGGTTTTTAGCAAACTTAGAACCAAGACACTGGAGGTGCGTTCTTTGGAGAAACGGAACCCTTGTGTTATGTTTAAGGGGGCCATTGTAAACAACCAAAGCCACGCGATGATGTGCCACATGATCATTTGTGTCATGAGTGTTTTCCCAAGAAAATTGTCTTCTTGCCTAGGGCTTGTATGAGAAGAACCAATGATCTTTGGTCTATGAAGTCCACAGGGTCATGGAGACCTTTTCCGTGTATTTTTCTCTTTGACCTTTTCTTGTTTTTTTGTTTGGTCCGTTTGAAGGAGCTTGCTTTTTTTTGTGTTGTACTCATGCCCATGCGTTTTGCATTTGTATCATGTGTTGTGTGTTGTGTTTTGTGCTGTAACTATTTAGGGGGTCACAGTGTACAACAGTGCATCAAGAGTTTTGGGATGAATATTGTATCAGGGGACTATAATTGAGTAGGGTAAAAGGATCATGATGAGGAATGGGGAATGCTTCAAGAGTTGGAAAATGTACTTATGAAAGGATTGATTAACCCAGTTGTGAGCGTTAGGAAGAATGTGATACTTTGTCATCATGATGGAATGCATCTATGCAAGAACACCTCAAGTGCGTCATCCTGCAAACACCACTCTAAGGGAGCAAGAAAAAAGAACACAAACAATTCAGTTAGCTTAAGCACTTTAAAATTGAACTCAGCCGATGGAATGGAGCCATCATGTGGAGTTTCAAGGCAAACAGAATCTTTGAACAACATTCAGTTTTATCCCAATCCATGTGACAAATCAGGTGGCAGGTTCTTGGTGAACACGTATAGCCGATTGCAGCAACATGCCTTTTCGAATGATGCCAGGTTGTTGATGATCTCGCCAATTTATCATCGTAGCGGATGATGCAATGCTAGTTTATAGATGTGGCGGAATATGGAGATGCTAGCTAGTTTATAGTCTTAGTGGACTCTGGTGAATGAGTGTGGCAGTTTAGTGTCATGTCAGACAGAGCTCTGTGGTGTTGGTTTACCGTCATGACACCAGGACATTCTGTGGTGCTAGTTTTAAGTCTTAGCTCTAGGATTATTCTTACCTTGCTTGTGGAAGGTGTAATGCCATATGCATGGTCATGCTATGTGCTTGCAAGATTCTATAAAAGTCAACTAGAAAGAAAAAAAATCAAGAAATACCTATTGTAAGTAGAGTTAAAATGTGAATGAAAGAAAAGCAACGTGTGGTAGTTTTAGGTCGATTAGGGCCGTAAGCTAGTTTAAGGACTTTTCAGGCCATTGTTAGTTTTCGTCATTTTAGACATAGGATAGTTTAATGTCATTTCGAACAGAGGTTGTGAAGGCCTATTTGGTGGATGGGGCATTGTCACCACGTATGATGATCTCCCTCCCTGCATGGAGGAAGCGGAGTTCTTGGTGGATGGGAGATGACACTACACATGACCTAGCTAGCCAAGGGTGCCCTAGGATCATGTTGTAGTCTGGCATCTTGTCAACGACTATAAAGTTTGCAAATGTGAGGTGTTGGTCTTTTATTGTGAAGGTGATGTGGATGGTGCCCTTAGTGGCCACGTATGCTCCATCAAAGGAGTTTAGAGACCCGATTTCGGTCGATTGAATGTTGTGCATTAGGCCTAGTCATTCAATGACGTAGTGTGTGACAACATTTTCTGCTACACCATCCTTGATGTGCACTTTGCATACTATTTATTTTCCGATGCTGACATCATTTGGGGTCAATCTTGACATCATTGTTGTGCAAGGTTAGAGTCATTGTGTTTGTGTCTTGTCGTACAGGGGATGTAATGGCTATGCAAATGATGTCTTCGATTGCAAACATGTTTTCTGTAGCAGGGACGGAGGCGAGCATGTGTGCTAGTGCTTGACGATGCTCTAGTGATGTTAAGACAAGGTCAAGCAAGGTAGGCGTTACATTCTTATGTTTTAATGCATTTTGTGTATGAGATAGTACATTTGCAAGATTGTCGTTTACGTTTGTCGTGGTGGGAGCCTCTTCTATTGCGCAAGCTGTGATGTAGAGCTCTTGTGGAGGGGCAATGCATAAGGATTGTTGTTTAGTGGGCCTAGGCATAGAGCTAGGATTGGTTTGTGGTTTAGGTGTTCATGACTTGGGTTGCCACTGCTTGTATGTGGCCAAGTTATTGGAACTTGGGCTTGGCGTTGGTGTCGTCGAAGCAACTTGTGTGTTTAACGTCGCAATGGATGATTGTTGCTAGTTTATCGTTTTAGCGGATGGTTGTTGTGGAACCTTTACCACAAAGGGTGATGTGGGTTTATGAGGTCACACTTTGATGACAAAGGAAGGCCTCCTGCTTGTGGAGGTGGAGGGGGCTTTTACCTTGCTGGAAGGCACATGAATCAAAAAGGGTTGTTACACAAGTTTGGGCTTGCCACCTATGCTAATTGAGTTTATGACATAGGAGGCATCATCTATGTTGGACTGACTTGCCTTGTCAATCACTAGTTGGTCTTGCTCTATCATTCTTTGTAGGTCATCTTGCAAAGCATGAAATTTGTTTGTATTGTGACCAACCATTTGATGGTAATGACAGTATTGGTCCAGTTTAAAATGTTGTGGGACTGGGGGCTCATTTGGTACTGCTAATGTGGGGTTCCTTAGTAGTTCACAGTACCTATCATGTTTTTGGCGGGTAATCTCTAACACGTGTTTGTGTTGAATTTGCCCGGCTTTCAAGAGTTGCTCCAATAGTTGAGAGGGTTGCATCGGTAATGGTGTGTACTTTGAACGGTTCTTGCGCTGAAAGTTGGGCCTTGAGGTGGCCCCTACCGATGTAGGTGAGTTGGCACCAAAGTTGGCGACTTTGTTAGTTGGGGCTTTGGGTTGCTTAGTTGTTGGGCCCCAATTGGTTGCCTTTGTGCTTGTGGCTACTGTTGCCTCGATTGTGTTTTGCTTGCGAGTATGCTAGTTTTTGTAGGCCACATAAGCCGGGTCATTGCTTTATTGTGTTGCCTCCTCTATGCTTTTGATTTGCACAAATGCTTGACTCAAAGTACGAGCACTCAAATAATAGAGTTTTGACTTAACGAAGTCATTCATAGTGGCTTTAAAAATGGTGAGCAAGTATGTCTTGGGGATGGGCTCATGGAGTTCATTCAGGGCTGCGCTCCAACTTTGGATGAATTTTTGCACTAGCTCTAAAGGCGCTTATTTTATTTTGATTAGATTATCTAGCGTGGCTTCAGGCTTCAAGTTATACTTAAAACAGGTAACAAATTGATGTAAAAAATCCTCTAAAGAGGATATGGAGTTACGAGGCAAGGCTTGGTACCAGTCTAATGCTCTGCCAGTGAGGGACATGGTGAACACATGCAAGATTGCATGGGGCCATGCCTGAAGCAACAAACATTCTATTCTAAATATGACTAGATGGGCATTGGGGTCTCCTTCCCTATTGTATTTGGTTAGTTGGGGTAAAGAAACTCCTTTGGGCAAGGTTAATGATGGCACTAAAGAGCTAATAGGATCATCTTTGTAGAAATCCAACACTTTAAGCTCTTCATTTTTAGCAGTTTTGAGGTGTTTTACCTCATCGATGAGCTCTTGCATCATCCTTTTGGCTTCGGCCCATTTTTGGGCACTTGGTGGAGCAGTAGCTTAGCTAGTTTGAGTGCCATACAAATTAGACTGTTGTACGGTTGGTAGGAATGATGATTGTTGAGTGATCGAAGGTTGTACTTGTGGAATATTTACAGTGGGTGCTACTAAGGATGGCATACTGTAAGGTGTAGGTTGTTGTTGTTGTTGTTGTTATTGAGCGACAGGGATGGTCCATTGGCCAACTGTGGCTTGTGAAGGGGAGCTTTGTACCTGATGTTGTACTGGAGGAGCTAAAGGTGTGGTATGAACTTGCACTCATGGGATGAAGTGTGTAGATGTGGTAGCGAGTATCACAGATGGAATCCCAATTACTTGGGGTGGGAAAGTTGCTCCTACATATATTTGAGAGGGGGGTTGTTGGGGTTATACTTGTAAGAGAGGGGATAACGTGGTGACCGGAGGAATAGTGGGGATGGGTACAGTGAATTGAGAGTTGGTCATAGGGAGAGTGGGAATAAGAGTGAGTGCTTCCTATTGGGGCACATGTGCTTGAGTGTTTTTAATTATATGAAGAGACATGGTCTCTCCCATGAATGGGTGAAATAACAAGTTCGCGTAAGTATGCGGACTAAGAGTATGATATGAATCTCGTGTTCGGACTAAGCCGCAAAATTATCTTCTTCATCTTTGTTTTGAGGTACTCCAGTGGGTTGCCGCAAGGTTTGATTCCTTGTCATGAGGAGCTGGGATATAAGTTCATGATGAGATTCAGAGAGGGAAATCACATCGTATGCTGAGGGGATAAAGTTATGGACCCCCTTATAGATGAACTCATAATGTCTTTTTGCTTCCATTTTTGTGTGATCAGTGGGTACGTTGACTTGGATCTTTACAAAGATGAAGTTGTATTGTTCTGTGATGAGAATTGTATAGGTGGGATCTTTGCCTTGTAACCTAAGTGACCGACAGGTTGGCCCTTGAAGGTTCATCTCTCCGACGGCGACTATGGATTCGGTTGCGGTCACAGGATTTAAGATTTTAGCATTGAGGTCAGAAACGGAAAATGTTGCTTTGATCTAGGATGCTTCCATGTGTATAAATGGTTTGACTAGTTGAATTTATGAAAATAGCGTATGTAAGCCTAGCTTGAGTGAATTGAGTTTAGCGTGAGCAAGCTCAACGTGCATAACTGTGTTCAGCGTGAGCAAGCTCAACGTGCGTAATTGGTTTCAGCATGAGCAAGCTCAGCATGTGTAACTGGGTTCAGCATGGGCAAGCTCAACGTGCATAACTAGTTTTAGCATGAGCAAGCTCAGCATGTGTAACTGGTTTCAGCGTGAGCAAGCTCAATGTGCATAACTGGGTTCAATGTGAGCAAGCTCAGTGTGCGTAACTGGTTTCACCGTGAGCAAGCTTAGCATGCGTAACTGGTTTCAGTGTGAGCAAGCTCAACATGTGTAACTGGGTTCAACGTGAGCAAGCTTAGCATGCGTAACCGGGTTCAGCATGAGCAAGCTTAGCGTGCGTAACTTTGTAATGTGAGCAAGCCTATCATGAATAGGCTCAGCGTAAATGAGGGTTTTGGTTTTAGCGCTTAATTAGCACAACATTTCGAACTGTGGGGCGACTAAAGGTTTTCTCAAATGGTGAGCAGGTGCCCTCCTTCTAGCACCATTTTCTGTACTATCCGAAATTGCTGGCGTAAGGTTGAAGGAAAATGAACATCAAAAGACCTCCAAAGAGATACAGACGACCCTACCTTTGCGCGAGGGCAAGCTGGAAAAATGAAGGCAGAGTGCCTTGGATGGTTTGCGCGCAAATCAACCAAGGATTTCCCTGAGCGTACACTGTTGCCTGCACTGGGGTTATTGTCACAAACGTAAATCAAAGAAAATAATGTAACATAATAAAATGTGATAGAGCGTAACAAAACATAACAGAGCATAACAAAACGTAACAGAGCATAACAAAACATAACAAAACGTAACAAAATGTAACGAAACGTAAACATAAATAGAGTATATGTAGGAACATGCAATGAAATGGAACAATGCAAACAATAAATTAGCACAGGACAATGGATGGAAAATAATGAATAATGCTATATTAATCAACAAGATGTGCACCGGTCAAAACATAGTTGCGTTTGCAAGTCAAACGTTAAGCTCCGATGCGAGGTGTTTACAGGTGTTGGGAATCACATGCATCTAGGCTCAGGATTGCTTATTTTTCTACTTCAAATTTTTCCAACCTCGTTTATGTCAATGAACAGGGTATTTGTACATTTTTCTAGGCTTGAGAGTTAGATTGAATGGGATTGATGGCTGCGAGATGAGAGAAAAATCCATCGCGCGACAGGCGTACGTGGGCAACCGCGTTTTAGACCAGGTGCATTGTATCTTACAACGTAAGCTAGCTTATGCTCATGGAAGTAGCGTAAGAGCTTGACAAGATCATGAATGATGAAGCTTACAATGAAAATTTATAATGAATTTACAATTCATATTTGACTCTGGCTCGCTTGGAACTTCATGGTCTCTTGGATCGACTACTGTAGGACGTTGATTTAATAGGTTCTATGGCGATTTAAAATGTTTTTTTTGTTTCATCAAGGCTATCAGCATGAGTTGATCTTGCCCTGGCATGTCTTCAGTGTGTGTCTGAAATGCTCTAGGCCACTTTTGGTAGCTCACGCTGTCAGCATGAGCTGGGTGTGAGTTGACTGAAATGATTCATTTTGCATCAAATCTTGATTTTTGAGGCTTTTCCTTAAAGTGTAATTGTTTCCTGCCCTTGGGGGCCACCTAGATGCTAATTTTGAGCCTGTTTGTACTTGATTTGACCCATTTTGGTAACTCACGTTGGGTTCACGCTGTCAGCATGACTCCAGCATGACCCCAGTGTGACTTGGGCGTGACCAAGGCATAAACAAGCCAAAATGTCATTTCACATCTGAACTTTGATTTTCTTGGAGCCTATTAACAAGTAGAACTATTACTTGTCCTTAGGAGCTGAGTTGATGCTGAAATTGTGCTTGGGACTACCTATTTGGACCAGTTTCTATTTGGTCACACTGGGCTCACGCTCCAACATGACCCCAGCGTGACCTGGGCATGACCTGGATGTGACCTGTGAAAATAGTGTATTTTCAAGCCTGGAATCAGGATTCTGAGGGCTGGGAACCTGGGGTAACCATTAGTGGACCTTTAGGGTGACTTGTACCTTCAAAATCAGGCCATTTTAACACTGTTTTGAGGTTGTTTTGAGTCACTCACGCTGGGAGTAAGCTAGCCTTACAGTATGGGCAAACTGGCTTGAGTTCCACATTGTAGTCAAGAGTTTTCTTCTCAAGACTCGAGAGGCTCTAAATTGTTCTCGTTTTAAAGTGTTGAGGTAAAATTTTGTGGTGTTTCAGCTATGCTTGCAGTTTACCTTGAGGATGAACCATCTACTTATAAGCGTGATGGTGAAAAATTGTTGTTTTCATTCCCGATCAACGCGGAACCTTCCCAAAGTGCAGTAATGTCATTTGGACATGAAGTGTAAAGATCACGCCATTAATCTCGTAGATATCGCATTAATTATGATTTGAAAAGACCCTAAACTAATGCACAGCTTATTGTCTCGTAATCCGATCACATTAACTACAGTCGGCAAAGATCCTAAACTAGCTGTTTTGCTGCACTAGACACACCACATTATACTTTTAGCCATAGTCCGTGAGGAATTTAAGCTAGCACCTAGGAAACCTTTCTTGCTTGCTTTTTTCTTACAAAATCTGTATATTATAATGGTTCTCTAAGACCTTAAACTAACAGCCTTTTTGACATGTACCTCTAAAGCCTTGTATCATTTCACGATGCTGACAAAAACAACTTAACTACTTCCTTTCTTGGTGGTTTTGCAGGTCAATTTGCAAATGGACAAAGCTTTGCTTGCACCCCTAGCCCTAACAGGCCCATACGAGGAAACCTTTAGATAGCCTAATCTTGCAATGATAGGAACTGACTCCTCCTCTTGTGACATAACCATAGCAGCCTTGGAAGTATCCCTAGAATGGCCAAAACATTTGGCCCAAACCCTAGACCTAGAGGCTGGTGATGTGACCAAGGATCCCATCACTGAGATCTCTATGGTTACACACAAAGGAGAAAGCAAAACTCTGAAGGTCAGTTCTCTCCTTGATCAACAAACACAGAACGACATGTCTCAAGTTGTCCAAGATAACGTTGCGGTGTTCACATGGTCGTACAAGGACATGCTGGGTTTAGACCCATGACTAATACAGCACAACATTGTGTTAGACCTGCGTATCAAAGTGGTTAAACAGAGAGCACGGAAGATTAAGCCCAAAATCATGCTAGGAGTGCATGGAAAAATCACTAAGCTATATCAAGTTGGTTTCATCCGCGTGGTTGATTACTCAGATTGGGTATCAAACATCATTTTCATTTCAAAGAAAATGGGAGGAATACGCATCTGTATAGACTTCCACAATCTGAACAAGGCAATGATTAGAGACAATTTTCCATTACTGAGTATTGACCAACTTATCGACACAACAGCTAAACATGCTTTACTATCCTTTATGGATGGGTTTTCGGGATACAATCAAATCTATATCAACCTAGAACATTAACTAACTACAACTTTCATAATCCCCTGGGGAACTTTCTATTATACCATGATGCCTTTTGGGCTAAAAAATGTTGGAGCAACTTATCAACATGTCATGATGTATATTTTTAGTGATTATCTCTTAGAGAGATTGAATGACTACGTAGACGACATAGCTATTAAATCTAGGAAGTCGATAGATCACCCAAGGAATTTAGAGTTAATCCTTAAACAATGTCTCAGGCACGACCTATGACTCAACCCAAGAAAATGTGTGTTCAAAGTCAAAATCGGATGCATGTTTGGGTTTGTAGTATCGAATGTTGGCATACGAGTTGACCTTGACAAGGTTAGGGCCATCATTGACCTGGCATTGCCTAAAAACCTCAAAGAACTACGTGGGTTGCAAGGTAGGTTACAGTTTATCAGAAGGTTCATCTCAAAGTTGATAGACAAGTTATGCCCCATGCAACATCTACTAAAGAAGGGGGTTAAATTCAAATGGACCAAGGACTATCAGCATGCTTTTGATGACTTAAAGAAAGAGCTGTTACATTTGCCAACGATTTTCCCGCCACAAAGGGATCAGCCCTTCTACATCTACCTGGCAAATTCAGATATGTCCATAGTTACGTTGTTGTGTCAAAAGAGGGACGATGGGTTGGAAATCCCCATCTATTATCTAAGTCACACTCTATTTGCATACGAAACGAGCTACAATGAAGTAGAGCATAACTACTTGGCATTGGTTTGTGCTCAAGAAATGTAGACACTATCTTTTGATCAGCCAGGTTAATATAATTTGCAAGAACAACATTCTATGGGCAATCACAAACAATTTATACGAGAGTAGTAAGATAGCCTGGTGGAAAGCCATCATAGCAAAATTTGACTTACACTATGTTGGCCAATCTTCTATGAAAGGCCAAGCGATAGCCAACCAACTTGTAGCATCACCTGTTAACGATCAGGCGACGATAGATCTTGAATTTCCATACGAACATGTACATAGTTTAAGCCCTATATCAACAGGCCTCGAAGCGACACTACACTTTGATGAAGCTTTAACTACTAGAGGTGGCAGTGCCTCCACCGTCATCACATTTTCCCCTGGGGATGTTCACTCATTGGCTTACTGCCTGGCGTTTCCCTGTACGAACAATGTGGTAGAATACAAGGGGCTCCTTGGGGGACTGTTAGCAGCTAGAGAATTGAATGTTCAACACGTGGCAATCCAAGGTGATTTAATGCTCATTGTCAATCAGATCACAAAATTCTATGCCTGCAAAGTCGTGCATCTACAATCCTATTGTGATATGGCTAAAGACCTTCTGAAGCAATTTATAATGATTGACATCCGACACATGCCACGTAGTGAGAACACTGTAGCTAATGCACTAGCTATGCTAGCTTTAAACATGCCACCACATTTGTTTACCACCTTGCCCACTTTAATGATGGAATGTATAGATCTTATCATCCAAGTGATGCAAATCTTTTCTTTAAGTATGGAAGGAATGCTAGAATGGTATGACAACATTAAAACCTACCTTCTACGTGGTGAACCACCACACGAGTTAACATCTACACAAAAGGACATAATCTGCAAGCATGCCAGGTAATACATCATCATTAGAGACAATAATCTATGTAGGCGTTCCTTTAATGGGGTATTGTTAACCTGCGTTAATAACGACCAAGGGCAAAGGATAGTTAGCGAAGTCCATGAGGGACTATGTGGAGGACACATAGCCCCGCGAGTCGTGGCCACTAAAATCAGATGCTTAGGGTATTACTGGTCGTACATGGAACGAGATTTCTTTACCAAAGTTAAGACATGTGACACATGCCAACGTTATGCAAATCTAATACACGTGTCACCAACTAAGTTGCATACCACATAGATCACTTGGTCATTCCAATGATGGGGGCTAGATATCATAGGTCCCATAATGCCTAAGTCTTCCATAGGACACAGTTTCATTATCATTGCCACTAAGTACTTCAAAAAACGGATCGAGGCTATTCCCCTACTAAAGACTACATCTCAACAAGTTTGCCATTTTATCTTGGATAACATAGTAACAAGGTTTGGGCTTCCCATGACTATTGTGACTGACAATGGGCCACAATTTAGTAGTACCGAAACCAAATCTTTCTGCAATAACCTTGGTATTAAGCAATATTTTTCCTCACCATATTACCTGTAAGCAAATGGTCAAGTAGAAGCAACAAATAGGGTGTTTATCAAGTTACTGAAAAAGATGCTCAACAGCAACAGGAAACGATGGCTGAGCAAATTCTCTACGTGCTATGGGCCTATCGTACGACATGAAGAACAGCTACGGGTAGGACACCATATAGCCTAGTCTATAGATTTGAAGCAGTGTTTCCCCTTGAACTATAGGTTCCCTCACTACGGATGGTTCTCACCACAATTATAAATGAGACTCAACACAATGAGTCCAGGATCGTGGATCTAGACTCAGTGGAGGAGAAGTGCATCTAGACACTTATCAGCATCAAAAAATATCTAGATAGGCAAAAGCAGAAGCATCATCGTAACCTGCATCAGTGACTGATTAAGAAAGGAGACTTGGTCCTTAAAGCTATTTGTGAACCAGTGAGAAAATTATCTGCAAGCTGGGAAGGCCCCTTCTTGGTTGTCAACGCATATGACAACAAAGCATTCAGGCTAGCAGACATCAACGACAACAAGCTTGCAAACCTGGTGAATTATATGTACCTAAAGCAGTACCACATTTAAACGTTAGCTCGACTAGAACGCAAGGTAATAAATGTTCACTATGACGTAAAACTGGTAGTGCTGTAATGAACGTCTGCTACGATGTAAAACTGGCAGTGTTGTACACGTCCACTACGACGTAAAATTGGAATTTTTTGCACACATCCGTCATGATGCTAAACTAGCAAAGCTTTCGACCATCTGCCACAACGTAAAACTGGCAAGGTAAGCATCCATCTGCTGAGATGTTAAACCAGAACAGACTTGTCCCTGGGTCACGACACAAACCTGACACCCACAACAAGGTCTGCTACGACCATAAACTAGCTCTTCCACCATCTGCTACGATGTAAAACTAGCATACTTAGGTCTACCTAGACTTTAAACCGCTACCCCCCAACATTCTACTGATTCCTCGGATATGCCGAAGGACATACTACTGACCCCTTGAAGATGCCGCCACAACTATCGATCAGCAATTGCAGCTCCCGAGGTTAGCATCGCCAGTTGGAGCCCTAAGGAAACTATGGTCACCCATAGCCTTGGTTGTCTCCAGCCATCGCCGCCATCAAGGTCTCGCTTCTCAGATTCATCTAACTGGCTCTTTGCCTAGTCAGATGGATAAGATGAACCTGGCTGTCAACAAAAAATTCCTGAGCTACGGTGACAACAGAGGGACCCTTGCCTTTTTTGCTATGGTCCCCTTTTTATGGTGCACTCCCATTTCTGCTTTAGCTGGCATTTGTTTCAATAGCCTCCCCAGCGGTTAGGACAGTTGATTTTGTTCTTTGTTCTTTGTTACGTTTTGCAGGTTACTTGTTACAACAATGTTATTCAAAGATGCATTCACTAGGAGGGTGAGGCCTCACAACGTTCCGACGTGGTTGCTCGGACTAGCCTGACTACTTGGGAGTGCAGACCCTGCCTTTCCCCTCTAGACACCTTACCTTACTTTTTCCCTCTCTTATCCTTGAAACTACCCTTACTTACTCTTCCTGTTTGTACAAAAGATGTAAATGTACAAGAAGCCTTTCGCACATGATAACCATCATGTCCATGAACTGGCATAACACAACTTGCCTCATGGAATGGATCTATAGGCAAAAAAAAAAGTAGGAAAAGCCAGGAAAAATGGATGAAACGCAACTCATCTAGGCCATATGGGTGTAACACAACTCGCCCAGGCAAGTCCCACATATACAGTGCAACAACGTAACCTCTCGTGAAAACACCAGCGAGAATTTATCTAATAAACATGTTTGTGGTATCCTGATCACACCTGAGTCTTCCCCAAACCTCTCTTTCTCATACTTGTAAAATCCCTCTTCTATTCCTTATGCTCCGAACCTTCACACTTCTAGGTTTGACAAAGCAACATCTGAGCAATAGTTGACGAACGATGTTGGTGTCTTTACCTCTATGGTGTTTCGCATTCTTTGTTGACGTCTCTCGAGCAAGCCCTCCAAACGTCAACAAAGAGGGGCCATTGAAACACCGTGAAATTTCAAGACCTCGATGATTCAGCAAAGTCTCGAAGTTTAGGCAAGGATTCCCACAAGTGCAACATCAAGACATCCAAGTGATGGAAGCACCAAAAATAGTTGCACATCTCAGGAAGTTTTTTTCAGCTGAGGACCTACTACGCTACGCTATGCAGCTCAGCGTAGCAGACTTCAGGAGGACAAAACAAAACAAGAAATGCACGGTGATAACACTTCAACTTTGCAAGTTAACCATGTTTCAAAACTTTAACTTTTTGCATGTTATGCCACGTCATAGTGTAATGCAAATAGCACAGTTGATATAATCGCCACAACAAGGATAGCAAAATTCAAATAGTAGCAGTCATTACGCCATGATACGCTTCCCAGCATATTGCAGCGTAGCTGCGAGATAGTCTATTCTTTTTCATTGAAGATCTTGAAATCCTTCAATGCGAAAGACAAGGTTAAAAATTGCTTCTCTTTTTGAGGGTGGTTACACTATGCTATGCTTCAGAGAGTAACATAGCATAGCATCACAAGCTTCAGCTGCAGCACGCCAGGTCAATGACATTCTACGAGCCTAGGACACACTTCATCTAAACCGCGTTCTTCTCCTAACCCTAATCCTATAAATACCCCGACGGACAATGCTCAAAGGGTTGGCAAAAAAGGTTAATTGGTTGGTGAGTTAGTGAAGATACAAAAAAGAGTTGGTAACAAAAAGAGGTCGAAAAATTTGAGGCAGTTGACGAAAGTTGGTAAGAGTATCGACGGTGATAGAGAGAAGCTTTTTGGCTAGATATTGCAAGTTAGTGAACATTGTGCTTCGAGCTTGACTCCCTTGTGCCTAGATTGGCAAGTGAACAAGGTAGATTGGCCTTTTGCTTGTTTAATCTCTAAATAGCTTCTTGTTGGTGGCGTATACTTTGTCCAAACTGGAGTCCGCTTGCAAATCCCATTGTATTCATCATATTTGTCCATAAGATAGATCCTAGATCTTGGGATCCTGCATTTTCTAAATTTGATTCATTGCATCCTATTTACATTGATTTTTACAGTCGTTTTGCATAGTTTACATCGTTTTCATTGCCTTCAAGATCTGATCTTGGAGTAGATCTTGTTTTTCTCATCAATTGGTATTATGTTCGCACATCAAATTTTCATCTTGTTACACGATCGTTAACAAATTTACTGACTAAGTAAGTTCCTGTTTGATCGACAAGACCGTTCAGGGCACCTTGGATTCATTTTCTCTAGCATGACCCTCGCACAGATCTGGGGTTGAAACTGTGTACATGGAAATCCTCTCGGTGTTTCTAGCAATTGACATTTTCCGTCGTTACAAGAGAAAGTTTAAACAATTGTTTTTGATGAAATGCTATCCATTAATAATTCTATACAAACTTTCCTTCTTTGCAATTGAGTATTTTTTGAACTATTATTTCTCACATGTTATAGAGGTCACATTGATTGAATTTTAAATTTTGAAAAGGTATTGCTTTGGCCATGTAATTTGTGTATTATAGACAAATATTTTACATTGATATACTTGTAACTTTTGCTACTATCTAATATTTAACATGGAATTTCTTACCATATATCTCTTCATGATAGTGATTTAGCCATAATATACTATCTATTGTAACTTTAAAATATTAAGTGCGTAGTGGAAGACTATCCAAATACCAAATCAAGTTTTTACAAAAGACACTAGAGATATTATCCAATGATTTATTTGTTAATTTATCAATGGAATGAATATGAATTTTGGAGATGAGAGAGTTTTATTGAAAAGTAATTCAGTGAAGGTATACAACTTATGTAACATATTTTTTTCATTTTTTGAGTATGAAACAGTTAGAAAATACATGGAAGTAAGAATAAACAATAACCATAATAGGCCATAGGGCTTGTTTATTATTTATAAAACATTTTTTATAATAGGTTATTATAACTTCATTTGCTATAAGTTGTCCTTGTTGAAGTGTTCATAAATCTTGAATTGCTACTATGAAGAGTGTTCATAAGAATGCCTTGAGTTGGTAGGTTATGCAATATTGTGATAATTATATTTCTTTTGTCACTTACTAATTTTCTTATTATGTTAAGATATAATTTTTGTACTAAGTTCCTCAAACT
>MNCI01009017.1:1056538-1130362 GCA_015680685.1 Gnetum montanum | reverse complement strand
CTGGAAGTGAGGGGGAGGGGGGCGCATGCAACCTTTGCGACCCACGGTGACCCAGTTGCCCCCCTCGAACAATTGTCGTGCCGGGGCTTTCGGCCTCGCCTTGCGGAGGTGACAGTCTACCTCACGATGTCCGAGTTTCCCGCACCACCTGCACCCCTCAGACCGACCGGCTTGGTTGTTCGTGTCACGCGTCTGGGTGGGTTCCGCCCCAAGGTTCTCAAAGGTGACCTGGAGGGTCTCCTCCCCCACAGGGAGCTCCAACACGACCTCCCGGACGAGGTCAGTCTCCGACAGGCTGTGCCAGACGCAGAATCGTGCGAAGCCCATTCTCTCCATTGACCGCGGGACACGGTCGAAGGCGATGAAGTCACCGAAAAATCCTGCCATTTCTATGAGGAACTCGAGGTTCCAGAGCTCCCAGGGAATGTCGGCCACCCGCACCCAGACCGGGGCCCAGGTGAACAAGTCTGCCTCGCGATGAGCCTCGGGGCGCCATGGGGCCAAGGCGAGTCCCCTAGCCCCGTAGAACCACAGGCCACCAAGCAGCACAGAATCCCGAGCCTGTAGGGAGGGAAGGACGAAGAGGAGCAGGTCCTCGGACAGGCTCCGAACATCGACATCCCCAACGTGCCATTGCTCCCTCACCCACCGGCGAATAAGGTCCAGGCGCGGGCGGGATCCTCGAGAGATGAAACGGCCGATGAGGCTCCTCTCCATTGTTCGGACGCCCTCCGCTGGAGGGTGGTTGACCCGCAGCCTCAGGGTGTGGTCACTGCGGGAGTGGGCCGCAATGGCGCTAGTCCCCAACCCATTGGGTCTATCCCCCGCGGAGGGGGCCATAGCGGTAGTGGCGCCCGTGCCCACGTCAGCATTCGTGCAGTCAACTATGGCTGTTACTGCAGGGTCTATCGTTCCCGCAATGGTTGTGGCGGTAGTTGTTGCTGCTACTACTGCGGCTGCGCCTAATGCTCCTGTGGCGCCGGTTGTGCCGGTTGTGGTGCCGGGTGCGCCGGTTGTTGCTGTGGTTGTGGTGCCGGTTGCGCTAGTTGCTGCAGCGGTTGTGGCGTCGATTGTGCCGGTTGCTGCTGCGGTCGTGGCGTTGGGTGCGCCAGCTGCTGCTGTGGTTGTGGCGTCGGGTATGCTAGGTGTAGAAGCCATCCGCTTCCCAAAGGCTTTAAAGACCATTATAAGTTACTGTGTCATATTCTTTTAATTCATTCATTACGTTGTCATTATCTTCTATCAGTTTCTAAACAGCTTGATAGAGCTTTGCAAGCATGCTTTATATTGCTACAAATGCTTTAGAGTTACATTCTTCTTTTTCAATTCCTTTACTTTCTAGAGATGATTTGTGTAGTAGAACATAGGATCAAGAACTCTGCATTGTGTTGTGTGAACAGATTAAATTATTATTTTCCTTTTTAAGTTACAACATGGCTATGATGAAGCAGAAAGTATTAAATACACTGGAGAGTGAGAGTTGTTGAATTCAAAAATGACAATCAATTACTGCTGCAAATGCTTTAGAATTACATTCTCTCTCTTAAAATCCATTACTTAGCAAAGATGATCTGTTTAGCATTACACAGGATAGAAAACTCTACATTGCTTTTTGTCAGGAGATGCAATTATTAAGGATTGTACTTTTCTGTCCAAGTAGCAATATGGCCATGATGAAACACAAAGTATCAAATACATAAGAAGAAGTGAAATTTATTTGTTATAAAGGCAAAGGGAGTTCAAAGTATAAGAAAAAGCTTTGTCAAATTCTTTAACATGTTTATGTTAGATTACTAAGTTTGGTTATTTAAGCTGTAGTGTATTTGTTATGCCCCACTGTACCACATTGGATGACCTCATTTAATGCATCTATTTCTATTGCAACTAGAGCAACACAGTGGGGCACACAAGTGCACTGTGCTAAGACATGTAGCCATTTTCATTAGCTTGTCTTGTGGTGAGCTTAGCTCAATGACAACACACTAGGGTACATGATCATTTGCAAAAGTATGTGGTGACACAATGGCACACAATTAAATGCAATAATTGGTGACTGCTCTTAAAGATTTGTACAATGCAAAGGCAATTGTCAATGATACACATAAATCTACATAGGGAGGGAATGTATGTGCAAAGGTTGAAAATGTGCATGTTAAAATCTACATAATTGCAGGTAGTATGTGCAAGGAAAGTTGTAAATGTGCATTTAAAAATCTGTATAAGTTGTAGGCACTATGTGCAATGGATTGCAAAGATAGTAGTGGTAGAGATTATGCACAACCATTGCTAAAGGTAGCAGAAGTAACACTGAAGCTATATTTTACTCAAAATGTCAAACAATTACTCCTTGGTGGCATTTTATGCTGTGAAAATCTAGAAGGATGCCACTGAAGTGGTAGGGTAGCACAATGGAAGACTTTGCATCAAGTTTTGAAATGACACAAAACTCAAACTCAACAAAGATGGGTTTTGAATGTGAGACAAATTAATTGAATTTGAAGCTATCGCTGAACATCAATGGAGACTATTAAGCGAAAGCGTTGAACATGCAAATTGCCAAAAATTGTTGATTGACAATGTGTACATATAAGAGTTTAAACTGATTTTGAAAAAAGGTGCCAAGTGACAAGTTAGGCCTTAGCCTCAAGTTTGTGATTGTCACTAAGTCATTGTAGATTGCTTGGGCAACAATGGGTTTGATAGTCCCTAGATTTTATTTGTGCAACAAATTTTGGAGACTGCACCATACAATTCTATTCTAGGCAATATGATATGAACTTCGTCTCTGCAAGAAAGTCGTTGGTTGATAAGCCTTGATCTCCTTCTTTGTTGCTATCGAGGTGCTACGTTTCTCTTAGTAGGGTCACCTCATAGCCTTGGACTCCATTCTTTGGCTTAAACGCTATTGTGGCAGATCACATTCACAAAGAGTGGTAGTAGCATTGTCCTTCTATTGTTGCAGGTTGCTAGAATCAACTCTAGCAACTACTTCAAACTTGAAGACACAAACACATAATTCTTAACTTGATTCAGGGGTAATCCGGTTTCAATTTATATGAAGCTTGGAGAATAGCATTTTCTTACCATGAGAAATATGATCTACAGTAGTCTTTAACATTGGTATAGCTTATATTAATTCTTTGTGAGTCTTTGCCCTTGTAATTTAGTTAAGAATGAGGTGCTAGCCTAGTGATAAGACTCTTAATTTGAAATTTCTAAGTCATGGGTTTGATTTTGGTAGGCAATGTTGAGTTATATATCTTGGGGTATACCTATGTTACACATTTATTTTGGGGTTCCAACAACCCACCTCCAAGTATTAGTTGAGAAATTCAAATGAGCTTTTTAATGGGATTACACTTGGCAAATGAGTATCCAAAACTTGCATGCACCTCTAAATAACCTTAATTGTTCATGCTCTTATGACCTTCAACATGAGAAAAAAAGGACTTAGATAAACACCAATTTGGATCATCAAAACCTTCACAAAATTACCTTGAAGTTGACATTCAAATACCAAATTGTATAAGAAATTTTTAGATCCTCGAATAAACAAGGTTCATAGTCAAGGAATAAATGGAATCCTTGTTGGAACATGAGCATGAAAACATTCACAACATGAAAACAAAGTTGGTATGAACATATGCTTGAAAAACTTGATACTAAATATAAAATTGTGTCACATATAAACTTGAATTAAGAATCAAACATGGAAATTGGAAATTGGACATTCTTATTATATCTAGAAAATCACAAAGGATTTGTTTGATAGTTACAAAGCCTCAATGTATTTTTGAAGAAAGTAGAAAACATTATTGATGTAATGCCCTAAGTAGATAGGGTCAATTTGAAAAAAAGCAATTAGTAGATTAGAATTAATAGTATAATTGAATCAAATATGAGCCAAAGATGGGAAAAATAAAAAAAAATATGTTCTTCATTTTCTATGCTTTGTTTGCACAATATGCAAATATGCTCTTCTCTTGGTAAATTGATCCAATAACCTATCTCAATAAGGACATGATGAGAGCTCATTCTAGCTATGACAATTTGATTCCTTAAATGAATAGAAATAGCTGAGAATAAACACTTTTTATTACTAGATAGCAAACCTCCTCTAACAAAATGGAAATAAAAATGTTTTTTCCCTGATGTGTTCAACCAAATTTTAGCCAAAACTTTTTCTTTTATAGTTTTCCATAAAAGCCTTTTGTTTAAAGAAAGATCCTCTATTATAATATTCCATGACTAAAGCCATAATTTTCCTTGATGCAACCATCCATTTTCTTGTGTAGCATTCATTATCTCCTTGGCATATAACTCCCTCCATATGACTTAACTTTTGAGTATAATCAATAATTTGACAAAGTGATTCAACTTCCAAGAGTAAGCAAATCTACTTCTAAAAGTAAGATCATAAAAGTCTACATTTTCACTTGAAATTCACATACAAGAAACTAGTTTTGAACATCTTGAATTTTTTTCAATTATGTATGAAAAGATAAGGCCCCTGAGCAACATACCCATATAATAATATGGGTTGGATAAGACTACGAAAAAGTTTTCTTTTCATCTCCTATGCCAAAATTTGTTTCCTGCTATAATTATTTCTTAGAGCAAATATAGCATCATCATCTTAGAAGCTTAATCCAAGACAACATACTTAGCATGGAACATTGTATGACTAAAGCACAAATGGTAGATATTTTTGCCAAGATTCTGAGTCCTGAGAAATTTGAGTCTTTTTAAGACTTCCTTGGAGTGGAACCTCTTACCATCATGTAGGGTTTGTGGAATATGATGACTATATGTTCCACAAAAGAATTAGATAGATCTCATTCATAAATCTATCTTAAATAAGATGAGATCCTATTTATGGAATTTGTATCTAATCCCATGTTTAATTCATTCCCTATTAAAAAGATCCCTAAATGAGATGATAAGGATCATCTCCATGATTTCCTACATTCATGCTTATCTCTCCAAATTTATTCTTTGAAGATCAAGACCTATATAATTGCAACAACGCATATACATTAATAAGAGAAAATTTAAGAGAGCTTCACAAGAGTGCGTTTACTCTAACTAAGTTTGTTATTTTCTTTTAGCTTAGATCATAGATCCAAGGCCCTTTAGATCCTTTCGATTTTGAGGGAATTTCCATGGTCTAAGGAGATCTGATAATGTTGAACCTACACTTGTTCAAGCCATTAAAGTGCCAAAAAGTGAGTAAAATAGGTTAGTTATATGATTACAAAGGTGTCCTCATGATGCTCCTAACCATGATTAGTGTGCATGTGAGTTGTGTACTTATGTTGTGCTTGCAAGTTCTTTACAATGTTGAGACATAGTCCACCTTGAGTCTACTTTGGAACATTTGGGATGGAGGTGTTAGAACCCTGAAATAATTATAATATAGGTACACACTAAGATATATAGTCCAATTAAACCTTTATAACTCAACATTACCCATCAAAATCAAATCCATGACTTGGAGCTTTCAAATCAAGAGTCTTAACACTAGGCTTTGGAACATTTGGCTACTTTAAGACTCTTGAATGATGCCAAGCAATGCTTTCTCATGGTAATGTCATTACAAAGTGATGGTTCCTAAATAGGTAGCATCATATGCTAGAAGAATTATAGAGAAATATAATGATTCTTAGGTGTATTAGAACCTAATTTTTTAAAAACAATATTTATGCCCATGATATATAGTTAAATTACAACTTTATAACTCATCGTTGTCCATATGAATTAAACCCATAACTTAAAGCTTCCAAATCAAGAGTCTCACCATTAGGTTAGGAGCTCATTATTAATATAACAATTATTGACAAGTATGCTGATCCAACACGCTATTATGTTCAATGAAAGTATCATGATGGTTTCATGTTGGCTATATGTCATGGGATACATATAGTTATCTCGTTCTAGTTTAATGTCTTGGTTGTACTTATAGTCATTGAAAACAATGAGGAGATGAATCTATGTCTCTCTAGTAGAACTAAATTTTCTTCAAGAGATTTAATGTTTTCCTAGTAGATCTGATGTTTTTGCCAAGTATTTGATTCTCTCTTTGATTTTTTTGTAGCAAATCTAAATTTCCTAGAATTCCTTGAGGGGGATTCTAAATTAGTCCCAACCTCCTCAACCAATACTAAAATTTTTGCTTCTTCTATCAATTTGAAAAATTTTATTTATTTGATGAATGTAGATACAAAGTTGATATGCAAAAATTTATGGGGAAGTTGGATACCAAAAAAAATAGTGATAATGAACATAGAAAATTTAAAGTACATTGCAAACTTAACATTAAGTAGACATCATTAATATATATATATATATGGGGAAAGAAATGTCTTTCTAGTTCTAAAACCATCTACTCATGTGTAGCCTTACGATTGATACTTTGAAAAATGGAAGAAAATTGATTGTTAATAGGAAGGAAAGTCCCAGTTCTAACAAAATTTACATCACGTTTCAATATCCATGCTTGAACTTAGAATAGCAAAAGGATTTAAGAGAAAGAGTTGTGGCTTAATACAATATTTGTATCAAAGCAAGAAAATGGTAACACTTGTGAAAGATCTTTATCTTATTGCTTGTTATTGATCTTATGTTAAGAATCTTCGCCATCAAGTATAACCTTCTTGTTGATGCTAGTCTTAATCATTAAGTCAATAGTATTCTTGTCAAATAAAGAAAAATTTTCCTTATGAGCTATCTATTGAGGCTACTGAATACTTTCTCTAGTAATAGTACAATTATACATAGGAGCTTTTGTCTTCTCTATATTCTTTTTTGTTATTTTATTATTCTTCTTGTTGACATTAACTTGATTTTTCATGTCTTCAACTTCAACACATTATCTCTTTTCTGTAGAATCTTTTTTTCAGCAGAAAAGGCAAAGCAAATATCCTTTAGAATGCCAAAAGTTGCAAGAATTAGGAAGATTATAATCTGTAATTGGTTGAATATAATTGTTTCCTCCTACTTATAATACTAATTCTTCTTTATGATTAAGAATCTTGATTTCAATAAAAAATGTCCACAAAAACCAAAAGTTGTAGAAATAGACTCCATGTGCTTAATGGGACCAAGAAGACTAATAATTTCTTGCTCAGCTTTTTGAAAAATCAATAGAAGAATATATAACTTTACAAAACATGAAACTTTAGTATATTCTTTAGATTGGATATCAAAATTTGGAGCCCACTTGCAAAGGATCAACATTGCCTACTTATGTATAAAAAGTCCTATATCCAGAGCATGTTACACTATCAAAGTATTTCCTAACTCAACAAGCAAAAAACAAAATGAGAATAATACCTAGCATGAAGGACTTGAATGTCATATTTTTTCATCACATCATTTAACTACGAAACAAAACTTTGATTAGAAGCCCAAGTAACCTAGAATTTGAATGAACACATATTATGAGTAAGATTAGCAACCATTGATGCATATCCATCATGATGAAGAATTAAAAAATTAGATGTCTTATTTGCATCATTATCACTAGAAGAAGACATCATAACTTTTTTCTTACAAGCTTGTAAATTTGCATTTTAAGAATCAACAAATATTTTTTCATTGATAAAAGAAGTAGAAATTTCAACACTAGTTGAATGAGATGGGAGTAATATAAAATCTTGCATGGGGATAATTTTGAAGAAATTAGATTTTTTGGAGAAAAATTAAAATGAAAAATTAGATCTATTGAAAAAAAAATCAAATTCACTAGAGAAATATCATATCTCAACAAAAATTTATGACACCTTCTTTTAGTGATGTTAATGCAACTAAGACACTTAATTTTGTTCTCTCTAATGATGTAAATGACTTATTGGTTGCTGATCTTACATTCCAATATGTGTCCATTCAAATTTGGATTACCTACTTGTAATTGAAGTCTTGCTTTACAATTAAATTATGTGATTGAAAAACATGACATTCAAGTCTTTCATGCCAGGTATTACTCTTAATTCTTTTGTTTGTTAATTTAAGTAATGCCTCAGTGGTGCAACATGCTCTGGATGTAGGATCATTAATATGTAAGGATGTAATGTTAATCATTTATAAATGGACTTTAGATTTTGATGTCCATTCCAAAGAATATTCTAAAGTTCCATATTTTATTAAGCTATTTAGTCTTCTATTGATTTTTAGAAAGCCCAACTAGAAATTGTTAGTCTTCTTGGTCCCATCGAGCATATGGAATCTATTTCTATAGTATTTGGTTTTTGTATATTTTTTTATTGAAATCAATCTTCTTAATCGTAAAAAATAAATTAGTAATACAAGTATGTGGGAAGACTTATATTCAACCAATTACATATTGTAATCTTCTTAATTCTTGCAACTTGTATCATTGTGAAGCATATTTATTTAATATTTGCCCTTTTCTACTCATGAAAAAGATGCTAAGAAAAAGAAAAAATTTATTGAAGTTGAAGATAGAAAAAAATAATAATATGGAGTTGAAAATATGAAAAATCAAGTTAATATTAATGATAAGAATGATCCAATGATAATAAAGAAACTTGATGAAACAAAAGCGTCTATTAATGTTTTTACTTGATTAGTCTAGACAGATAGCTTGTAAGACAAATTTTTCTTTATCTATTAAGAATAAAATTAACTAAAACATTAAAAGTAGTGTTGAAGAGATGGTTATAGCTAATAGTAAAGATTCTTGATGTATGATTAACATTAAATAATAAGATAAAGGTTGCCCAGAAATTGTACAACAATTTTTTGATGAATCATGTTTTGATACAAATATTTGTATTAATATACGACTTTCTATCTCAAATACCTTTGCTATTTTAAATTCAAGCATGGATGTTGAAAGTTTTGTAATTATTGATATTTTTTTCAGTCTAACACAAGCACTCATTATCTACCTGCAACATTTTTAACAATAATTACCCATAAGACATATAGTCAAGTTAGAACTTTATAACTCAATATTACCCACTAGAATCAAACATATAACTTGGAGTTACCAAATCAAGAGTCTTACAACTAGGCTAGTACCTCATTGTTGTATCAAGTTAAAAATTTAATTTATGATTGACAAACATACACAAACTTGCATATACTTTACTAATCTATCATGTTGACTTATCACTTATGATTCCATCTAGTTCAAGGTTTAGTTTCAACAACCTTAGACTCTATGTTATACTATACATTGTAGATGCCATTGATAAACTTGTTGCTTTTAGGTAATAAGTTACAAGCTTGTAAGAAAACATGCCTTGTTGATGGATCGAAGGTTGTTTCCCTTTGGAACAGGGGCTCAAGGAGCATGGGGATCCTCATGGATTTTATGCTATCACAACCATCATCAAAGAACTACATTGGCCCTAATTCTTTTGTGTACTTCATCACAATAATATGTAGGCTTGCAAAGGAGCTTTGGATTTGATTCTTCTCTTCAAAAGTAGGGCTTAGGGCTAGATATGTTAGAATAGGAATGTATCTTACCTCTTATAGGTGAACAATGTCTCTTGTGGTTGTATGTGCTTATTGTGATCATGCTTGTGTATGTCGTGTTAGTCATGTCACATATATGATTTCATGTGGCGTACTCGATATGCTTCTAAACCATGGACTAATAAGTGATGTGTGATTATGCTATGCATGTAGGTGCTATGAATGTCAAGGCATAGTCCATCTTGGGTCCACTATGGGTCATCTGGCTAATCTTGGACTCTAGGATGGTGCCGAATGTTGCTTCACTAGAGTAGTATCATTACACTTGGTATCAAAGTCATGGTTTACTATTGAAGATTGATGGTGATTTTGGATACATTGTTTGTAATCGTGATTCACTGTTCATGACTCTTGTACCACCATACAATACACAAAGAAGAGCAGAGGGAGCCAAAATATTTACAATCTAACTCCTAGTCCCAATCCTCATAATGGACCAATTGGAGATGGTAGTTAGGGTAGTCATGTACATGAGAAAGTGCACGATGATATGAATGTGTACAAGGATGTACATAAAAATGCTAATGTTGAAATGACTAGTGAGAGGAATATTGATGAGTCCCCTAAAAAGATACAAGAATTGTGGAGCATCATCATGCATAGTTTACCCACAACTGAGAAACCTCATATGATCCAAGAGTTAGTGGATCCAATGGAAGCTTCTTTCCTTCCACAGTTGGATTCTAGCACAAAACACAAACTTATTCTAACTTAAAACTTTTTGTTGAGGAATCAGGTGGAGTGACTTGGAGATGTTGTTGATGACCTCTAGCTTGCTAACCAAGAGCTTTGAGATGAAAATAAGGAGTTGTGATTGTTGCTAGAAACTTAGCTTTATACAAAAGCCAACAAAATAAGATTAAGGCTTTAAAAAAGAAATTAGATGATGATATTAGGGTTGTGAAAGATCAGTTGATTTTATAAGCAAGGGCATTAGCATCGAAGTTAAGTTGATCAGTTTCCAAGTTCCAAGCAAAGAAATCAAAAATCTATGATGGCAACAAGGATGATACTATGATAGATACATTTCTATTTAAAACATAAGAGTTCATAGAAATGTATGAATATGTCACCAAAAGACAAGCCTACATTGCTATCTAATTCTTGGGTGGAATAACAAAAACTTGATGGCTTGGCATCTTTCAAGAAGAAAAGGTTGAGATAAACACATCCATCAAAACATGGAACCAATTTAAGGAGGCTTTGATTGAGAACTTTCATCTAGGTAATTCTATTGACAAAGCCTGGCAAAGCTAAAGGAGATCTAGCACATAGAAGATCTGGAGAAGTATATTTGGAAATACCAAAATATCATACAAATCCTAAAAATTGATGAGGATAAGAAGTACAAATTGTTTCTCAATGGCTGCAAACCTTGGATCCAATGTGAGCTCAAAACTCACAAAATCACAAGATTCAGGAAAGTTGTTAAATTTGTTGCCACTTGTTTAATTACAAGGAGGGAAAGAAGGATAAAGGTGTAGTGGAGTAGCTACTTGAGAGTTAGAAATAGAGTAATAAATATTGGAGAGGGGATGGATAGATAAGTTTGGGTGGATTCAGAGGCTCTTATGTTGAGGTAGCTCCAAGTAAACAAAACTCATCCTAGGGGCATGGAAAGCATTAAGCTTTCCCAGAATAATAGGAGTCGTGGAATAAACAACCATATTTTTTAAGGTTCTCTCAATGTCCTTTGAGGCATTCAGGCTTAAAATGCTACATTTGTGATGGAGGGCAATATGATCAAAAATGTTCTCAAAATCTTCAAATCAAAAGTGGTAGTAATAAATTAGACAAGAATCATAAGTTGAACGTAATTGAGTATCAGCCTCATGATCCATTGATGATCTTTAATGATGATGATGGAGAACAAGATATGAGACTTTTGAACTCCTTTTAGTAGGTTCATGAGGGCCTAACCACCTTAGCACAAGGTGGAGGATCTAGTATCCACATAGGGCAAGGAGTGCCAAGAGGATCAAAATGTGGTTGGCTTGGTATGACCACTTCCTTCATGAATTGATTTAGGGTAGATAAAAAAATGATGCATGTGTGAGTAAGCGGTGGAGAAGAGTTGGCAGAGCACATGTTCTTAATGTTAACTCTAGATTGTGATATATGTTCTTGACTATGACTTCAAGAAGGGAGTGTAGGGTTTTGACCACATTTTTGAGTACGAAGTGTAGGATTAGGCTGTGTGTTCAAATTGGAAGCATAAGATTTTGACTACATCTTCGAGCAAGAAGTGTAGGAATGTAACTACATCTTCAAGTAGGAAGCATAGGATTGGACTATGTCTTCGAGTAGGAAGCACAAGATTGTGACTATGGCTTCGAGCAAGAAACATAGGATTGTGAATGTGTCTTCAAGTAGGAAGCATAGGATTGACATAAAGGAATGAATGCTTCTGAAAGACTACACCTCTATATCATTGCAAGTGTAGGGAAAGATTTGCATGTGAATTGAGTTTCACTCTAGGTAGAAAGGTTGGTATAATTTGCATGAAAAAGGACATGCCTTTTCTTCCTTAACTTGGGTTGCATGAACATCTCTAAGTCTCGGTTGGATGTCAAGTTGAGTTCAACATATGTGCTTTACAGTGGATTACCCTAGCTGTTGAACCTTCTTATCTACAGTTGTCAAATGGGGTTGGAGTTGTTCAATACTCTTGATATCGAGTGTGCTCTTCATGTTCAAAGAGGTGTATGGATAAAGACTTAAGCTTCGAGGACATTGCTTCTTTCAAGTAGAGAAGAGTGTAGGAAAAGTTGCCTTGGTAGATCATAGGTTGTTTCCCTCTGGAATAGGGGTTGGAGGAGTGTGGAGATATAATTCCATGTTACCACAACTATCACCAAAGAACTACATTGGCCTTGATTCTTTTGTGTACTTTGTCACAAGGATATGTAGGCTTGTGAAGGAGCTTCCACTTTGATGCTTGGGCCACCGCTCTTCTCTTCAAGACTAGGGCTTAGGGCCAGATATATTAGAGTAGGAACATGTATTAGCTTTTACAGGTGAACAATGTCTGTTGTGGTTGCGTGTGCTTGTTGTAGTCATGCTTGTGCATGTTGTGCTAGTCATGTCTCTTATATGATTTCATATGGTGTACTCGATATGCTCCTAAACCATAGACTAATAGGCGAGGTGTGCTTATGCTATGCATGCAAGTATTGTGAATGTTGAGGCATAGTCCATCTTAAGTCCACTTTAAGTCATCTGGCTAATTTTGGACTAAGGGTGGTGCCAAACAAAGCTCTTGCTGTAATAGTGCCATTACAAAGCTCTTGCTACAATTTAAGCGTTGATATGTTTACTATTCCTTTTGTTATTTTGGCATGAAACATTTTACTTGTTTAATACAATATCTTGATTTCCTTGCATTCAAACATTTTTGTAGATATACCAACCTTTAATCTTATATGCATTAAAAGGCATGAGACGTCTGCACGGGTTGACAATGTCATGGTAGCATCACGTTGGCAAGGCATTAATAATGTCTGTATTTCTCAACTCCACGTGAGGGGGAGGGGGCTTTATACATGCATAGCCAGGCAGACACATACGCTACGTGGCTTGCTTGCTATATTTCAATTTTCGCTACAGGGGCCTCAAGCGCACGCACAAAACAAAAACAAAACAAAACAAGAAAGAGAGAGAGAGACACAGCGGGAGCAGCAGCTGCCGCAGTGAGAGAGATCGCAGGATAAACACAAAACAAACCACAGAAAAGGAACTGCTGCTCCTCTCTTGCATGTCGATGTGGTTTCCCAACGCAAACGCAAATGCAAATGCAAATGCAAATGGAATTGAAGTCAATCCCGCGGTGGTGTTGCCTTCAATGCAGAGCAGTTGCAGAAAGCCAAAAGCGCCGCAGCGTTAGTATTAGCAGTAGCAGTAGCAGGAGAATAAGAGGAAGAAGATTAAGAGAAAGCAACTGCAGCAGCAGCAGCGTTACTGTTTTGTTATTATCAAGTAATTCAAGAGCAAGGGCAAGGGCTGAGCTTCAGAATGGAAAGGAAGAAGCAGAAGAAGCAGCAGCAGCTGCGTTGACAAAGAGGCGTGAAAAGAAATTGAATAATTTGAAGAAGAAGGAAAAGGGAGTAGCTTCTGCTGGTGTTGGTTTGTCAATTGCAGTGCCAGTGTCAATGGCGAATAAGGCCAAGGTAAGGAAAGGAGCGGAGGGCAATTTGAGAAACAGAATCATGGAAATGCTTATGAAATGTGCAGCAGAGGGAGATGCCGCAGGCGCAATGGACTGCTTTGCCTCACTCACTGCCGCAGGCCTCGAGCCAGGGCCTCACTCCTACCATGGCCTTGTCGTCGCTCACACCCTTTCTGGCCACCTTCATGGTGCCGTATGTTTGTTTTTCTCTTTATCTTTCTTTTCTTCTTCTTCATCCTTTTCCTCTTCCTGTTCCTCTTCTATTATTACTGTTACTGTTCTACTTATATGAAGTAGGGTGTTAACAGGTGTTTATGCCGGATAAGTCTCATTTAGCTTAAAACTGAGCATGCCGACATGATCTGAGCTTGTAGTTTTTGCCTATTAATTTGTTTTGATGTAAATACTGTCTATGGGTGTAATAATAAATACAATTTTAGTTTCGTTAAACTTTTCTGTTGCATGTATTTATGATTATATTTGAATTTATTCTTTACTTCTTAAAAAGAAAAAACACTTTCTTGTTTACCAATACTGTCACTTCTGTTTTATTGCTTTAAAGTTTTTAAACAGTGTTTCGGAATATTTATAAATTGCTGAGTTTGATTACCGTTCTCAAGTTTGGACTCCCCTGGCCAAGTTTGATTCCTAATAGTGTGCTCCATTTGAATTTCGATTATTGATAATACCCGTCGTTTGCAGCTGGTATGTACTTTTATGAAATTACTTAATTTTAAGGTTGCTGCAGATACAATCATTACGGAAGGAAATTGCTTCAGGCCTTGTTCCTCTGGAAGAAACATTTATTGCTGTTACTCGGTTGCTCGGGTCTAAGGGAAATGCTTTTAAAGGAGAAGAGATTCTTGGGGCCATGGAAGAATTAAAATTTGATATTTCCAAAGCTTGGGTCGTTCTTGTTGGTAGGTTTAACATATATTTGTAAATCTTGATTAATTTATTCGAATTTTATTGTGGTGCAACCAAGGTTTACAAGAAAAAAAATGTTTGTCTTTGATTTTATATTTGATCGATTTTCTTCTATATTATTATTCTGGACTGGACTGACAAGACTCTTTTTATTTATTTTCGTATTTTTTCCAATGCAGAAGAACTATTCAAATCGGGGTATCACAAACAAGCAAATGAGGTGTTTTTGAAAGGGGCAAAAGGAGTGAGAGCTCCAGATAAGCTTTATGATTTTTTAATTGAAGAAAACTGTAAACTTGGAGATCATCCCAATGCCATAGATATTGCTGAAAATATGGAATCCTATGGAAGAATGGCCACGACGTTTCATTATAATTGTCTTCTTAGTTTACAGGTACAGCTAAAATATTTATAGTCTTGAAGAATTCATACCCGAAACATAATGTGAGGCTAACGATACACATGCAAAGTTAATAGTTGTTACGGAGTTTACCAAATACATGCTCAAAATGTGAAGGCAAATATACGCAAGGAATAGTTGAAATTTTTATTTTTTGAGAGTTGCTAAACGAGAAATACCTATACATGGTGTATGTATGCTTCTAAATGTTGAGATTATGACTCTGACTGCTCGCAGATAACTTTTAGGCGTGCAATAATTATAGTATCAATTATTACTGTAATCATAGATGGAAAATCCAGTCAACCATTAATTTTGCAAACTCAAACTGGTTAATATAACAAACATTATCAGTTGCGATGTTGCATGGTCATGGAATACATCCTTTTCAGTTTTTCATGGGCCTTTGTTATCCCATTTTCCATTATACAAACTTTACAAAACAAATGCACTTCAGAGTTAAAACACTCTTCTTTGCTTGTATGAATGTGATAAAATGTTTGCCAAAGCGAGCTATGCTTCAGTCTTCCATAATAGAAGCGAAGCTCAACTACAATGTGTCTTATGCATTGGGTCTTTTGTAGATTTTGGTTGTCTTCTAGTAAGACCTTTCTTGTATTCTACAACGGGTTCCATGAGCTATTACTGTAGTAGATGCTTTTGTTCTCTATGTGGCTGAATCAGTTGATTTTGTTATAATCAGATCTGAAAACAATTAGATCTGAAAACACACTACAAATGCTCTAGAGAAATTATTAGAACCCTACAGATCTGAATAAATCATTAGAGGCAAAATATTGCGCTGTAGTAGGTCAAGAAACACTATAAATCACTCTCAAAACATTCTAAACTCTAGTAAACATTTGTTGTGATAACAAAATGAAAACAGAATGAAAATGGTAAAAATAGCACAAGAACACAGAGAGTTATGTGGTTCGGGCCTTTTTTACCCTACTTCCACAACAATGTTGATCTGCCTTCCATTCTTCTCAAATCTTTAGGACACAAGCCATCCTTGTAACTTTTCCAAACACCCAATCTGTTATTCCAACAGATCTCAGATCAACACTAACAAGACTCACATCTCCAAGGTAAAACCTTGATACAATACTTTCACTTCAAAGCACACTTTAAAGGCTACCCCAAGCCTTCTATTTATGAAGAAACATAAGGACCGAACCCCAATCCTAATACATGTGGGATAAAACACCAAGCCTCCTATTTATGAGGAAACATGAGGACCAAACCCCAATCCTAATACATGTGGGATAAAACACATCCCCACATCAAATGCAACATAAAAGGAAATACAACAATTAATGTATTTGTCTTCATTTTTCCAACAAACTCCCCCTTGAAGACAAATCCAACCAGCCTTTAAGAGATGTGCACTTTTGATTAAGCTTCAGTTATCCCAAGCTTCTTCCTACAGAAAATGTGTGTTTCAGCTATCACTGGTTTTGTTAAAGCATCAGCAACGTTGAGCTTTGTATGGACCTTTTGAACATGCACCAAGCCATCCTCTATGATTTCTCTTATGAAGTGGAATCGGACATCTATATGTTTTGTCTTGGCATGAAAGGCAGAATTCTTTGCAAGATGGATTGCACTCAAACTATCACAAAACACAGCATACCTTTGTTGTTTTAATCCAAGAGACTGCAAAAATCTCTTCATCCATAACATCTCCTTGCATGCTTCTGTGAGGGCCACGTACTTTGATTCAGTTGTAGATAAAGTTACTAGTGGTTGTAGACGTGACAACCAACTCACTGCTGCACCACCAAAAATAAATGTGTACCCTGTAGAAGATCGTCTTGTATCATGATCAGCAGCAAAGTTTGCATCCACAAAACCTTCAATGTGCAGATTAGCATCTCCAAAACATAAGCAATGGGCTTTTGTGCCCTTTAAATATTTTAAAATCCATTTGACAGCTAACCAGTGATTCCACCCATAGTTGGTCATAAATCTACTAACTACTCCAACGGCATAAGCAATATTAGGACGTGTACAAACCATGGCATACATCAATGACCCAACGACAGAAGTATATGGGATATTTTTAACCTTTTCAAAATCCTCTTTTGACTTTGGACAATCCTTCTTTGATAAATTAAATTATGTTGAAAAAGGTGTACTTACAGGTTTTGCATCCTCCATGTTGAAATGCTTTAGAACCTTTCCAATGTAATCTTCCTGACTCAACCACAGCTTCTTCCTTTTTCTGTCCCTGTAAATATTCATACCAAGAATTTTCTTTGCTTGTCCCAAATTCTTCATAGCAAATTCTTTGCCCATTTCCAATTTTAAACATTTTATCTCTGCTATGTCATTTCTAGCAATTAGCATATCATCAACATACAACAACAACACTGTAAATTTACCTGAAACATCTCCAGAAAAATACACACAGTGGTCTAGGTTGTTTTTCTAATAAGATAGCTTCTTCATGAAAGTATCAAACCTTTTATACCATTGCCTAGGGGCTTGTTTCAAACCATATAAACTCTTTTTCAGTTTACAAACCAAACCTGAACCTTGCTGTTCTTCATATGCTTTTGGTTGTTTCATGTAAATTTCCTCCTCCAAATATCCATGGAGGAATGCTATTTTTATATCAAGTTGTTCCAACTCTAAGTCCATGCAGGCCACCAATGATAGCACTAAATGTATAGAAGAGTGTTTTACTACTGGAGAAAAAATTTCTTGAAAGTCAATACCTGGTTTCTGTGCATAGCCTTTCACCACCAACTTAGCTTTGAAACGTTTTTCCCCATTTGCCTCTGATTTAATTCTGTATAGCCACCTGCACTCTAAGGGTTTTCTCCCTTTTGGCAACTGAACTAGCTCCTAGGTTTTGTTCTATTGAAGTGATTCCCATTCATCATTCATAGCTGCCTTCCACTTTGTGGCATCAACACATGTCATGGCTTCCTTCATTGTTTCTGGTTCACCACTATCGTTGTAAAGTACATAATTCAATGAGGGAGAGTACCTGTCAGGAGGTCTGGTAGTTTTGGTTGACCTTCTAACGTAATGAGACACATCTGTAGCTTGTTGTTCATCATCTTCGACCTCATTTTCTTGCTGTCCTACATTTTCTCCTTGCTGTCCTAAGTTCTCAGCTTGCTGCCATGTACTTTCAGCATGTTGTCCAAAGTTTCCAGATCTGGAAAATCCATGAATTTCATCATTTTCAATTTCTTTAGTCACGCTAAAAGGAGTCCTTATGCTTTCTGAGCCATTTCTGTCCTTGTCTTTCTTTTGCAGCTCACTAAACATCACATTTTCTCTGAATTTAACGTCCCTTGATCTCACTACACGTTTCAATTCAGGATCCCAAAGTCTGAATCCTAACTCATCTTCTCCATATCCAACAAATATGCAACTTTTAGCCCTGTCCTCCAACTTAGTTCTGTTTTCCTTTGGAATATGCATAAATGCCTCACATCCAAAAACTCTTAAATGACTGTATGAAACGTTTTTACCTTTCCAAACAACTTCTGGAACATCATTATCAATTGAAGAATGTGGAGACCTGTTCACCAAATATGTAGCAGTCATAACTGCCTCTCCCCAAAATGTCTTAGGTAGGCCTGCACCTGAAACCATTGTTCTAGCACGATCCAACAATGTTTTGTTGCATCTTTCAGCAACTCCATTTTCCTGTGGTGTACTAGGAGGGGTATGAATGTGCCTAATTCCTTTGATGTTGCAAAAATCAGCAAATACTTTAGAAGTGTACTCCCCACCATTATCAGTTTGCAAACATTTTATTTTCAGACCTGTTTCATTTTCTACTCTTGCAACAAATGTTTTGAAAACTGAAAACACTTCATCTTTTGATTTCAGCATATAAACCCAAACCTTCCTTGTACAATCATCTATGAAAGTTACAAAATAAATAGATCCACCAAGAGAAATGGGATTCATAGGACCACAAACATCAGAATAAACCAATTCTAACATATTTTTCTTTCTGCTGTCCAAATCCCTACGAAAGTTTACTCTCTTAGATTTTCCAACTAAACAGTCTTTGCAATCAGTTTGAGCATAAGAAAATACAGGAATGAGAGTCTGATTTTGAAGTACCTTTAAGCTTGACCAGCCAATGTGTCCAAGACGTCTATGCCATACTTCAGAATTTTCTGTATCAGAAACTATTGCAATAGAGTTGCATGAATCTGCCATCAATGTATATAAGCTGCCCTCCTTCTTTCCTTTCAGAATGGTCATGATTCCCTTGGAAATCCTCCAATGCCCACCTCCACTACTGAAATTCAGACCTGAATCATCCAGCTGTGGAACTGAAATCAACTTCTTTGTAACTTCAGGAACATGTCTAACGTTATCTATTGTCACCTTTGGCATCCCTGCTTGTTGCAAACTTATACTTCCAATTCCAAGAACTTTTAAAGCTTTTCCATTAGCAGCATATACAAAACTAGATTCAACTTTATGATAAGATGCAAAACAAGACTTATCTGGACAAATATGAAAGGAGGCACCTGAGTCAATCAACGAGATGTCACTGCTACATCCATCTGCCACCATTGTACATTGTTCTTGAATAAGAAAACTAATGTTTTCATCAGCTACATGTACCTCTGATGTTCCTTCTTTTGACTTCTTCTCCTTTCTTTTATTTTTCTATGCTTTCCATGTAAAGAAATCCTTCTTCAAATGACCTTTCTTCTTGCAGTACCAGCACTCTTGAGTTTGAGTTCTGCTATGTGATACTCCTCTATCCGTGCTTCTCCCCCTACTTGGGAAACATCTCCTACTTCTACCTCTTTCCTCTGCTACATGAACATTTCCAGATCTAGAAGACTCATCTACTCTTCCTTCTGAATCCTGAAGGGTAGACACAACCTGTTCAAATGTCATAGATGAAACACTTATAGAAATAGTAATAGATGTCACAATTGCAGACCAAGAATCAGGTAAGGAGTCTAATAAGCATAGGATTTAACTAAATCTGGAATAACAATTTTATATTCCTCCAACTTATTTAGATTTCCCATCATCTCATCTAAATCATCTTGAAAAGACACATCAGATCTCTTCTTGCATCTAAAAACTTTCTAATAAATGTGAAAGGTATTCAAACCTGATACTTTGTCAAACCTATTCTTCAGCGTTTGCCACAAATCATGCGGATCCATATTAGGTTTGATTGAGGCCAAAATCCCATTGCTTAGGGTTGGATAAATGAAAGATGATGCCCTAGTCTTAATTTTCCTCCAATCAGCATTTCACATTCTTGCTAGTTGAGAGGGTTCTAGAGCCTCTTGGTACTCCTTTTGTGCTAAAACAGCCTTCATCAAAATGCTCCAAACGTTCCAGTTCCTTCCTACTAATCTTTCCGTTGTTTGCAGCCTTTCCATCTCTTTAAATCTAGCTTTGATACCAGTTGTTATAATCAGATTTGAAAACACACTACAAATGCTCTAGAGAAATTATTAGAACCCTACAGATCTGAATAAATCATTAGAGGCAAAATATTGCGTTGTAGCAGGTCAAGAAACACTATAAATCACTCTCAAAACGTTCTAAACTCTAGCAAACATTTGCTGTGATAACAAAATGAAAGTAGAATGAGAATGGTAAAAATAGCACAAGAACATAGAGAGTTATGTGGTTCGGGCCCTTTTTACCCTACTTTTACAACAATGTTGATCTGCCTTCTATTCTTCTCAAATCTTTAGGACACAAGCCAACCTTGTAACTTTTCCAAACACCCAATCTATTATTCCAACAGATCTCAGATCAACACCAACAAGACTCATGTCTCCAAGGCAAAACCTTGATACAATACTTTCACTTCAAAGCACACTCTAAAGGCTACCCCAAGCCTTCTATTTATGAAGAAACATGAGGACCAAACCCCAATCCTAATACATGTGGGATAAAACACATTCCCACATCAAATGCAACATAAAAGGAAATACAACAATTAATGTATTTGTCTTCATTTTTCCAACAGATTTCTCCTTATAAATGAGAGACAATTGTTAGAAAAATGAAGCCAAATACATTAATTGTTGTATTTCTTTTTATGTTGCATTTGATGTGGGGATGTGTTTTATCCCACATGTATGAGGATTGGGGTTTGGTCCTCATGTTTCTTCATAAATAGAAGGCTTGGGGTAGCCTTTAGGGTGTGCTTCAAAGTAAAAGCATTGTATCAAGGTTTTACCTTGGAGACGTGAGTCTTGTTGGTGTTGATCTGAGATCTATTGGAATAACAGATTGTGTGTTTGAAAACTTGCAAGGACGGCTTGTGTTCTTAAGATTTGAGAAGAATAGAAGGCAGATCAGCATTGTTGTGAAAGTAGGGTAAAAGGGGCTCGAAGCACGTAACTCTCTATGTTCTTGTGCTATTTCCTTTTTACTGTTTTCATTCTGCTTTCATTTTGTTATCACAATAAAATGTTTGCTAAAGTCTAGAATGTTTTGAGAGTGGTTTATAGTGTTTCTTATAGTGCAATATTTTGCCTCTAATGATTTATTCAGATCTGTAGGGTTTTTAATAATTTCTCTAGAGCATTTGTAGTGTGTTTTCAGATTTGTGTTTTTCAGATCTGTGTTTTCAGATTTAATTGTTTTCAGATCTGATTATAACAACAATAGCCAGCAACCCTTTAAATCTCTACTTCAAAAATACATGGCAAACCCAGGCTTTTTACTCATTCTTCCTTGACAGAGGATTAGAGGAATTGGAGATACGTGTCCAAAGTCCCTTAAACAGGGTCCGTGCAGTAGGTCTTTGTCTGTCTGAATTGATTGAGAACTAGCCAGATTTAGCTGATCAAGTGCAGCACCATCATAAAGCATATGAGACTGATTATAGGTCAGAAAAAGTAGTGTTATATTGTTTTCCAATTAACTAATGTGCCCATAGTCTTAGACATTGAACCTATGAACACATGGCCAACATGTTGTATTAAACATGTTCTAACAAATCCCCCATCAGAATGGAGGGTATGTTTTTATCAAAGAAAACCAGTGCCCTTTGGATAAAAAGCTTGGGTAGTTTGTTTTAACACTTGCTGTTCAGGAAAGTGAATGTAGAGTTAATTGTAAAGAAAAAATTGTATTACTATTGTTGTTGTCAAGTCCCAAATTAAGATCTGAACTTAAATAGTGAATTTACAATTAAATAACCAAACTTGCTAGATGACTTATGCAAGCACAGCTTCAACATTGTGAATAACACAATAGATTTTGGTGTTAATGCTTATTAGTCTCTTAATAGAAGTGAATGACGTAAAAGAACTTGTATAGCTGATGAGATATAGTTGGGATAAGGTTAGGATGATGATGGTGATGATGATTAACAAATTATTAATGATCATAGAATAGATGAATAAATCTGGGACAAATCCATGACAAATCCATAATTATTGTACTTGATAGGAATAAAACCAAGAATGACTACTAATGCCAACACTAATGAAAAATTCAGATAGAGAGCTAGAATATAACTAGATTGATGATCAGGAAATGTGTCAGAGATAGACCAAATTCACTTCTGAGCAGAACACAGGTTTAAAATCTTAGTGAGAAGCTATGGTAGAATTGTTGAAATCTGAAATTTTACATAGAATGAACATATTTAGATCTTAACATAATATTCAAAATAAGACAAAATAGAATTCAGCTATCTCACAAGATAAATGCATCTAATTGCAAGGCTGTTCATAAAAATCCAAAAGTCTAACAGCAGCCATTACACAATTTTAGGTCCAAAAATAAGGGTGTTTAGAGAAGACCTAAAATACTATCAAGAATCACTCTACAATATTAGGTTCAAAATAGGAATTCTTAATCATGCCACATAAATCTCTTGAAATAATACCAGAGAAGTATATGATCAGTGTTGAATCTTTCCATCATCAGCATGTCCCTCCTGCACCTGAAAGTCTTGGTCCTACCGAACATTTGACAGGGTTAACGTGAAAAGGTGAGACATGGTCTTAAAAAAGATGCCTCTCATGTCCACCCACAACCATGGGTAGGCCGAAAGCCAAGATTGACATCAAAATCGGTTATCAAGACTCCAATAACAAGGATGGTCACCAATTAATAGACCCAAATTAGCATCTCACAAAAAATGATCCACCCAACATTTATTATGGTCTATGGCAATAGATGAATCTGAAAATTTTTGCCCAAAAGAAACCAATTTTAGTTGGTAAAGTGAACCAAATTCTCATGGGAAATAAGAAACAAATAACCAACTTTGTAACCAACTTTGGTATTAAAGATATCATAACTCCTATGACCATGCCTTTAATACTAGAACTTTGTAATTGCTAACACCACCAATAATTTGGAACTACCAAAACTATATAATTGCCGACACCACGAACATTTTATGGCTACAATTTTGATTGCTATTTGACTGCCACAATAATAAGAAAAAAGATGCCTTCCACATCAACTTATTGACAGTTATTTCTGCAACTAACAGAAAAATCTTAAGTTCTCATGTTGCATTGCTCATATCTCTGCAGATATTGGATTGGTGTTTATCTATTTAAATATTATCAAAATTTGGTCCTCCATTAAGGCTTTCTATTTATTTGCAAGAAACATGTATAGATGAACTGGCTATTTTATAGAACTTTATTAAGGTTTGAAACTTTATTCATTATATGCAAACATAAATGTGATATGGTCTCCAATAGAGAGTTGGAGATGCAATTTTCTTATAAAATTAAACTGCATCTTTACAGTAACGTTGTACTTTAAATACCTTCTTGAAGATTGAAGAATCTAGCTTCTCATTATTTTTTACTTCAATATTTATATCAATTTATGTCATTGGAATAGTGTACCATGCTCTATCCCTCTTTCCTTGTATACGAATGTCTGAAAGTAGCTCTTGGCTATGATGTAATGTAATTTTTGATATTATTTAATTAATAAAATTTTTGCATTGGTTCCCATTAACAATCTTCCTTATTACAGATAACCACTGTTCATGCAATAATCATAATTTAGACTCTTAAGACAACCATAGTTCCAAAATCCAGTAAAATTCTAGTTTTGCTCATGGAAATTAGTAACTAGTTTAGCTATATATTTATGATACATATCTATTATGTGGTCGAGAGAATATTATATACTTTTTAAATTAAAAAATCTGAAATTGATTCATCAAGAATTGATTTTCCAAGGACAAAGTCCAGGTTAAAAAGTAGTTGGCCTCTTGGCAAAACCCCCAGCCAAAATAATAATTCCCATGAAAAGGTTCATCTTTTATTCCAGTGTTATGATGATAGTTATTTATTTACCATGTCAAAGTCCAGCAAACTGGTAGTTGGCCTCTTGGACATAAAGCTCTTCTTTAACTATTATGAGGAGAGAAAAAAACGTGACCAAGAGAGTTTCCCTTTTCTGTTATGATGATAAAATTATTTTACCATGGGGGTGTTGGAACCCGAAATAATTGAAACATAGGTGTACCCTAAGATTTATAGAAGTTTATAACTTAGTGCTACCTAGTATAATCGAACCTGTGATGTGTGGTTACCAGGCCAAGACCCATACCATTAGGCGAACACCTTAAAATTATTTTACCATGACCAAGAAGGACTCTCTTGGACAGGACTGGTAGTTGGCCTCTTCACCAAAATTATAACAAACATTTATAAAATTTTTTGGGTACCAAAGAGCTGGAGAAACTAAAATACAAGAAACATTATCAATGTTTGTGCTACATATTTGTAGAATAGTGAAATATATTTTTGATTTTTGAACAATTTCTCTCTGTAGCTCTCTCTTCCTCTCACAACTTTTTGTACTGATTAGATGCTCAATAAAATTTTGGATGGACCTTCATTTACTATCAAGAGGTTTTTCTTACCACAATAGGCTGTCTGAAGTGAATATAACTTTTATTTTAGTATTGTATGTAGGCGAAATCGGGAACCCCAGAGATAGCCATCAGTACCTTTGAAGATATGTATTATGGTGAAGGTATAGATCCTTAATTATTACATGTTTTGTTCTTGTATATCCAAACGATAGAAAGGAACAATCCAGAGAAATGGGAAAAACCATTCAACACCTCTTTAAAATTTTGGATGTGTATTTCTTCTGCTTTTAGGAAGAATGACATAGCATAAGAAAATATGTTTGAATTTGGGTAAATTATAAGCTGGTGTGATTATTTTAATTTCTCTTTTGTGAGCTTTCCTTTTAATTAAGCATTCTAGAGCTTCAACAACAATAAAGAAAAGAGAAGATATTATAGGATTTACTTTTCACCACCCATTGTGTTAAAATTAACATTTAGAAGGGTTGGCATAATGTTCTTTGACCATCAAACACCAATGAACTGAAAATCCAAATTTATGTAACATTACATTCAAAAATATCCATGAAATATGATCACGTATTACTGACGTCAATTTTAAGCTTGAGTAAACCTTTGTTTTAATTTGATGGAAAGTGAGAAACTTAATGAATTAGAATAATTTGATCTAATATTTGTCTTCATAGCGTGAAACTCAGGTTCCATATCTTGTATATCCATTCATACAACCATAGGTTTCAAGAGCGGATTAGAATTCTAGATTACAATTCTACACATGCCACTCTGAATCAGTCGAGAATCATGATTTCAAATTGTTCTAATAATTCCAGTGAGTTTGGTGATCTTGGAAGTTATAGAATAATAGAATACAGGATCTTTAATTTTTAAGGTTTATAACTATTCAATTCAATGTGTTTTGATAATGTTATACGAATGATCAGCAATTCAAAATCTTTTAACTGGAAAGGGAACATGTGATTAGATATGCTATGTAGAACTATGTTTACAACATTCCAATATTTCCGATAAAAATCCACCAGAAAACCATTAGGCCCTAGTGTCTATAGTTTTTGTAATGAAGACACTCTCTTCAATGTCACCATCAATTAGATGGTTATTTACTTATTTAAAAATGTAATATGTCACATCCTAATTTTTTTTGGAATGTGAAGAAAATAATTAATTTGAGTTTGCATCAGAAAACCAACAATGCTAATGGTAACAATACTTAGAGAGAACGGTAATCCATGCCTAGCAAGTGCTTGTTGACTATAGGGTGATTGTGTTAATCTCTCCTTCATGTTCCTTGGTGATGTGTGTGTGTGTTTGTTTCCAAGTTGAGTTGAAGTCATGAGATAGAAGGCAGAAATCATAGAAGGTTTAGAAGTCTTTAATGTTCTTATCTGGGTTCTTTATGTTTAGGAGTTATAAGTTGTCTTATTTGTTTGTGTTCAAAAAAATATAGGAAAGAGAGCAATGTTAAAAGAAGCAGAAGAGGATTAATGAACCTTTGATAGGGCCCCTTGTCAAAGACCCCAAGAGGTCTATCAACTGTTTGCATAACGAACTGGTTATAAACATCGAAGGCAATGAGAATGTGAATTGCAAAGTTTAATTGTGTACACCATTACATTCAATAAATGAAAATGTTATAGTACATATAATACAAGTGAAGAAATCCATGTTGCTGTGCTAAGGAAATGATAGTTTTTATAGTTTTAATAATTTTATGTATTTTATAAATATAAAGAATAAAATAATAATTAAATCTCGTTGCAATCCCTTGTGGGGCAGAGGCAATGTTTGCATATGGAAGAGAAATGAAACACACCCTTGCATTACAATTACTTGTAGGATAGGTGCAACCTAGAAATCACACATACAAAATTCATGTCACAACCCCTTATGGGATATGCATGTCACACATAAACAAGAGTGATAAAATATCCTTGGTCATACCCTTATTTGTCCAACACCATTTCGGACAAGTATCACCTCCTCAGGCAAGGTCAAATCATTGCAAGCTTCACACAACTACTCTAATCTATTTAAGAGAATTAATTTAATTATAACTTTTTAATCTAATATATAATTTCAAGGCAAGGTCAAATTATTGCAAGCTTCACACAACTACTCTAATCTATTTAAGAGAATTAATTTAATTATAACTTTTTAATCTAATAAATAATTTCAATGCAATATCATCGTCAAGTTCAATACAACACAGTTAGAAAATTAAACGAAATTAAGAAGCTTTATTCATTATGTAAACACTTGACTTCGCATTGACCAAATGGTCCTACCTATGAAAGCATGACAACACTGTGACAAAGTCTTGCTACATGGTGAAGTGACAACTCAAAACACACAACAAAAATAAATTACACACTTACCCAAAGGAGAAGAGAAGTGCTTCACCTTAAAAATCATCATCATCATCCTAGCCTTGTCCCAACAAAATGGGGTTGGCTAAAGGATCATCACCCAAAGGTTCAATGCATATCTTGCCAAGGTGGGGTTTTAGAAGGGTTGGTGGATGAGCAAAAGCCTAACATCTTTCAAGTGGCTATGTCTAGGCTCAAACCTAGGTCTTATGACTTGAGAAATAAGTACCTTACCATCCCTTCAAGTGGTGGTCCCTCACTTCACCCAAAAAATGCAAAGGAAAAGTAAAAAATGAAAGATGATATTGGGCTTTCCTCCCTGGATATTTATATGATTTGAACTTGAAAGGAAAGTGGTTAATTGACACCATGGTGGCTACACTAGGGATGTGCCATTAGGGGTACATCACTAGGTAGGTGTCGCTAGGGATAGGCCATCACTCTTTGAAAAGAGCCTCGACTATAACTTTAAGTGCATACAAAAAGTTCTATGCATTCAAACTTACAAAGGAATATAAAATTTCCATTGGATGTCTCATCATTTCCCAATGATTAATTAAGCTAGTCCCTTAGCTTACAACAATAAAACTTGGACTAGACATCGTTTGACTTTTAGTTGACATGGAGGAGTTACAACAAACTATGACATAGGAAAAGACATAGGCTTGCCACCTCAAGAAGAAGTGCTAAGAGGTGGTAGTTGTGGCAGAAAAAACTCCTAGCACACCTAATGTGTATTGAGGTTATGCTAGATATTCAACAATGAATAGCTAAAATCTTTGGGGTTGTTCTTGTAAGCTCATCACTCTTGCTTGCATAATCCTACTCTCTTCCCGCATCAATCCTTGCTTTCATAGTAGCATCCAATGTAGTTTCTTGTCCTCGCATTTGAATTGCTTATGGTACCAACTTGCTTGCATGAATTCCAATAATTCCTTGGATGTCCTCTTGATCAATAGGATATGCTAGTGGATTATTCGGCTTCTCTCTTGGTGGTTGTTGTTGTGCATATCCCCAACTTGTTTCTTGGGAACAAGATTGGTGGCCTTTGGATCTTGTTTAAGGAGGCTCAGCTAGATCAGGTTGAACTAGTGGTTTGGATGGACCTTGTCCATTTGCTTGTCTCACTATTGAGGCTTTAGATTCCTCAAGTTCATGAGGTGTAGGCCTTTGGCATTAGGAAAGCAATCATTGAACACAATTAGTTCCTGTGCTTCTCTCTTGGCAATTATTGTTGTGCACACCCTTGACTTGGTTCTTTGGAATGAGATTGGTGGCCTTCGAATCTTCTTGGTTAAGGAGGTTTAGTTAGATCAGGTTCAATTGGTGGGTTGGATGGACCTTTTTCTTTTGCCAATCCCACTATTGAGGCTCGAGATTCCTCAAGTTTAGGATGTGTAGGCCTTTGACACTAGGAATGCAATCACTAGAGCATGATTAAATATAAAAAATGCTAAAAAATTATGTAAGTTTCCTAGGATTCTACACATCCAAAGCAAACAAATGCCAATAGGAATGATGGAAAACATAAAACCCAAGGGCAACATGTGAAACATTATCATAGCCAAAGTTCTAACTCATGTGGGTGTGCAAAATGCGATAGGAAAATTTTCAAAAACTCATACATGGCTTTGTGCCGCTCCCCCATGACTAAGGTATGAGATACTTGGCTTGGACAAGTAAAATGCATATTACCACTAGAAATAAGAGTGCACTGATGAAATATACTATGAAATCTAGCTTTAAATGTTTATTGGTAGGGAGAAATGACAATAATTTGGTTGCTTGGATGAACGATGATGAAAAAAGAGCTACAAAAACAAGAGAAAACATTAAAAAATAGGAGAAAATGGGAGGAAATGAGAGAAAGTGATGCAATAACAAGAGAAAATGGGAAGAAAGAGCAAGAAATGTTAGAACATTACAAAAATTGAGAAAACATAAAAAAATGAGACAAAGTAGGGCGAAGTGAGAAAATAAGAGCAAATGATGCAAGGGCGAGGATAATGAGAGAAAATGTCAAAAAATGAGAGAAAACAAGAAGAAATGATAAGAATCACAAGAAAATAACAAAAACGAGAGAAAATGGTGAGAAAGGAGAAAAAATGGGGAAAATAGCCAAAAAATAAGGAAAAAAACAAAAAAGAAAATGGCTTGTTGATCAATCCTCACTAGTTTGTACATCAGCTTTGGTCGCTTCACTTGCTCTGCCTACTCCAAACATCCAACTAGTCACTTGGCCCACTCCACTCAGCTTAGCTACACCTCCTACTCCGCATGGTCTACTATGACCACTGGCCTATTTGCTTGCTCTATCTACTTGGCCGCTCTGCTTGCCGACCTGCCTCACTTGCCTCAACTGCTGCTTCTTTTGCTCCCATGCTACCTTGTCCATGGCACTCATCTTCATCTGACATCTAGCTAGGTATCAAGTTGATTTGCAATAGGCTCTTTCTTAAGGTTATTGCAAGTAGCCTAGATGTTCTGCAACAATAAAAAGAAATAATAAAAACACACAACAAAAACAACAACAAATTGACCAATAGTTGGAACATTGACAACTTTGCAAATGGGTAACCCCATATGAGCAACCACAATGCAAATTCAAACCAATGGTGCATGTGTCATTACCCAGATTTTTTAGTATCCCAATGTCTACTTCATTGATGCATGTTGTTGTGCACAATCATACCAATGATTGGTGATACAACAATGCCTTAACCCATCACCTTTAGTGAGCCATCTATAGGTTTCTAATTGACTATTGTCTCTTGTTGGCAATTCACAATGTTTTGATTAGTTGACTTACTTTTTGAGTAAATCCAAGTCTGCACAACTTCAGTCATAACACAATCCTAGTGGTTTTTAAAGGATTTGTAGTTGCTTGGATTTTCAAAGAGTGAATTGAGGCTTTTCTAGATAGACTATTAAACAAATCCAGTGACTTCCTTATGTCAAAGGAAAAAAAGATTGAGATAGTGGATTCATTATTTCATTGGAGTGGTCATTGGCCAAGATCTTTTGAAATGGAATCCATGACTATTTGTAAGTTAGAATGGGGGGCAAGGGACCAAGGAGATTAAAATCTTGCAAAATAAGGTTAAGGAGTTGGAGGCCTTGGCATAAAGAATGTGGCACATGGATTGTGTCATTGAGAATTTTATGAAGATGCTTCCAAATATTATAGAGCACCAACACCAGAAATTTCTGCAGAAAATGGGGGAGCAACAAAAGGATCATCGTAATCATCCTAGTCTTGTTTCAACAAAATGGGTTTGGCTACATGAGTTCCTTTTTGTCATTTGCCTCCATGTAGAGCTAGAGCTTTGTTTATTTGTAATTTGTTGAGATTATCTTTAGTCATTTTCTGCCATATCTTTTTTGGTATTCCTTTTAGTGGCTTTTTTGGAACAGTGATGTAGCAACCTTTTTTTATAGTTTCATTATTTGATGTTCTTTACACATGTCCAAACCATCTAAGATGCCATTCTTGTAACTTATCTAAAATAGAAGCCACTCCAAGTCTTCCTCTAATATATGTATTGTGCAGTTTATCTCTTTTGGTAATATTCAACATTCATCTAAGCATTCATATTTCTACCATGCTGATTTGTTGTTCATGCCTCTTTTGCATTGCCAAACATTCAGCACTTGTTAAGATAGCAGGTTTGATTGCTATCCTATAATATTTTCCCTTTAATTTTATTGAGATTCTTTTATTACATAGAATGTTAGTAGCCTATCTCCATTTTGACCATCCTGCGTCAATCCTATTTCTTACATCTTTATCAATTTCATCATTTGATTGAAGTATTGATCTTAGGTAGTGGAATTGGTTGCAATGAGAGACTTTTTTGGCTTTTAATAGTTACTTCTATTTCACTGTTGTTTATGCTATTATTGAAATTGCATTCCATATATTCTATCTTACTTCTACTATTTTTAAGCTTTTTGATTCTAGAACATGTCTATTCTTCTACATTTTAAAAGCAATATTTTTTGTAGCTATATCCACCAGCACAATATCATCTACAAATAGCATACATTAAGGGATTTCATCTTGTATTTCCTTTATTAATTCATTCATAATCATGGAAATAAGCATGGGCTAAGCGTAGTGCCTTGATATAGACGTATTATGACTAGAAAATTAGATGTGGTTCCACAAGCTATTCTAATTTAGTGGTAGCTCTTTTATATATGTCTTGAATCACTTTAATATGTTTATCAAGGATGTTTTTCCTTGACAAGGCCCACCAAATAATATCTTGAGTTACTCTTATCATATGCTTTTTCCAAGTCAATGAAGATCATACGTAGATTTTCTCTATGGTTTCTGAATTTCTCCATGAATTGCCATATGAAGAAAATAATCCCTATAGTAGATCTCTTTGGCATAAATCCAAATTGAGTTTTTGATGTTGTTGATTCAAGTTTGAGTTGCTACTCTATGACTCTCTCCCAAAGCTTCATAGTATGACTCATTAGCTTGATCCCTCTATAGTTTGCACAATTTTGCACATCTCCTTTATTTTTATAGATGGGAACAACAATGCTTTGTTTCCAATTGTTGGGCATTTCTTTATTGTTCAAAATTTTGTTAACTAATTGTGTCCAACATGAAACTCCTGTATCTCCCAGTGCTTTCCAAGCTTCTATAGGAATTGTAACTGGTCTAGTAGTTTTTTCATTTTTCATCTTTGATAAGGTTGTCTTCACCTCAAAGAAGGAAAATTCATTAATCAAACTAACATTTGGTTCTTATTCTTGGATGTTTTCCCTTGAAAATTCTTGAAAATAAATTTTCCACCTATCCAAAATTTTGTTGTCTTTTACTAAAATTCTTTTATTTGCTTAATTTGGATGAGTTAGATGCCAAAATCTCTTCTTCTTGGATGTTTTCCCTTGAAAATTCTTCATTTAATAATTCTTGAAAATAAATTTTCCACCTATCCAAAATTTCATTATCTTTTACTAAATTTCTTTTATCTGCTTAATTTGGATGAGTTAGATGCCAAAATCTCAATTTTCTTCATAGGAGAAAATTGCATAATAAAGGCATGTTGCTTGATGTTAATTTAGAGATATTTGAAACTTTAATAGAAGAAGAAAAGTGAAAAATAATTAGACCTTTAATGAGTGGGGCTTCCTGCAAGGGAGAATGAGAAATTGTTTGCAAAAATTCAAAAATTTCTGAAAGAAAAAATTCAAAGTTAAGCCTGTCATCATGGAGGCAACTAGGAGAGCTAACAAAGAAGACATTCCTAATCATATTATCATCAAGATTAAACATGCTTAAGCAAAGAAAAATATTTTGGATAATCATTGGATTCTCAAGGGAGAAAGTAACGATTAGATGAAGATTTGACACAAAACAAGGTTGTGAAGAAAATTGAAAAGTGGAAAAAGGTAAAAGAAGCATGTGATCAAGGAAAAGTGGTATGGATGGGTGTGAAAAAGGCTTCAAGCAATATGGTTGGAGGAAGCGAGAGTAGCAGTGGTGGTGGCAATGACGTTGGTGAGGGTTTTGGAATTGTGAAGACCAAGGGAAGAAATGCAAGCAGCAACTTTGGGGGCCATTTTAGAGGGTTGGAGGGCTATGGAGTTGATTTTGATGGTATTGGTGTTGAGGGCATGAAGGTCGTAGGAGTGGAGGGAGATAGCCTGGGTCTTTGTTGAGGGGGGTGGGGGATTAGGTTCCACTGGATGCAAACGGTTGGCACCCTAGTTTGGGGGGTATTGATGTCGTCTCTTACACCTTGGGGAAACTTTGTCTGTAGATGCATGGAGCTATGTTGGAGTGTTTTCAAATGATGAGGTTGAGCCTCATCGGGAAGTTTGTTTTTGTAGGTGCTTGTCCTTGGCTGAATTTTATCAAGCTATGGGTGGTTACTTCTTGGGGTGTGTGGAAGGTGGAGATTTGATTCCTAACCGGTGACCTCTTACTCTTTTTCTTCTAGAATGAGAATTGGGATTGCGATTTATTGTGGAGTTTGTGGTTGTTTGGTGTTCGGGGCCTTGCCCTAACCCATTGGTAGCCGAGGGTCCATTAGGATTCTGGGTTGTTTGTGGGTTAGGGTTTTTGAGATTCTATGGGAGTTGTGGACGGAAGAGTTCTTGCATGCTATCACAGGCTTCCTTAGGGAGTTCATAATGTTTGACAAGTTTACTGCATTGAAGGAGTGCATTGGGTTCACAAGGTTTTGTATATGGAGGTCTCTCTCTATTGTAGATCTCTTGTGTGAGGTTCACCATGCCTCCCCTTCTAGGGAGGAAATGTTGAGTGTGGAGTATGAGAATGTTCTAGTGGATGTAGCTTCATCCCCCTAGAGGCTGGTTCTTTCGCTTCGCTGCGTGTGAGATTTGTGGTAAAGGGAACCATGCCATGAATGATTGTAGAGTGTGCCCTTGGGCACCCAAACTCAAGCCAAGGCCGACAAAGGTTGATTGGCAACTAGTGGGGAAGAAAGGAAGGGTTTCACCAAGCCCCTCCTGCCCCCCCTCCCTCCCCCTTACTACTACTACCCNCCCCCCCCCACGCGATGCTCATAGTTGAGAGGTCAAGCTTTTCTTCTCCAATCTCTGGGAGCCATTTCTCCTCTCTCCAGTTACACCTCCTTGTTCTGTGGTTGAGCTTCCACTATTGGGAAATTGGGTCTTAGCTGTTAAGGGGTCTTTCATGCCCCCAATGGAACTAGTTGCATTGAAGATTCTAAAGGAGGAGGAACAAGGTTTCGTCATGAGGTCATAGGTAATGGGACCATAGAGACCAACCTTGCAAGAAGCTTGCATAAAGAAAACCCAACAAAATATTGACTTAGGGACCCTCAAAGGGGTCTATAAGAAACAGTCTACTAGTAGACCATGAAGATCTTCTCTTGAAATTATAGGGAATAGGGTGCTCTCCTTATAAAAAAAATGTACCTTGAAGGAATTGGTGTGCATGGGGGACTACAATATGGTTTGTCTCTAGGAGAGTAAGCTTTAGGCTGCACAAAGGGATGTGTTGCATTGGCAAGGGTGGACACCTTTATTTGTGGACTACCGAGGGAGTGCGAGGGGCCTTGTGTCTATTTGATGGACCTCATCAATGCCTCAAATTGGAGTATTACCACCTTTTTGCCACCGTAGGGCCTTTGGCTCACAAAATTTTATGGGCCTCAAGACTAGGGTGATTGTCTTTAGGAATTTCATAGGATTGTAGCCTAGATCCCAAATCTGAAAGCTTGGGTCCTAGTTCGGAACTTCAATCAATGATTGTATGTGTGGGAAAAGATTGGCAGGGACTCCTTTGAGCCTCTGGGTAGTTGGCAATTCTTGCACTTTATTTATAGCTTTGGTATGTTGGCAATTCTTGCACTTTATTTATAGCTTATGGTGGATGTTGACATCAAAGGCTACCATTTCACTTGGAGCAACAGAAGGAAAGGGATAGAGTGGATCCCTTCTAGGATTGATAGGGTTTAGGTTAGTGTGGATCTTTTTCTCACCTGTGGAGTTTCTATCACTAGGCATGAGTGGAGCTTCCAATCACAAAGCCCTTCTTTGTTCCTTTTGGTGCACAGATAGGGCTACCCTAGCACTATTTAGATTCAACCACATGTGGCTGAAGAAACTTATCACAAGGAGATCCATGTGATTTCCTCAAATAAGGCATGTCCTTGCTTAAACTTGGGATCCAAAGGATTCAGATGTAGAACAAATATTCATTTAAAGTAAAGTGTGTAGACCTACAACAAAGGTTGCTACATATATAGGCAATACAAGAGCTAGGGAAATTTCTTGAGGAGGAAGAACATGATCTATTACTCCAACTTCAAAAAATGTTACAGGAAGAAAAGCAGTGCTAGAAGGAAAGATCACGGGCCAAGTGGTTGAGGGATGGGTATAGGAACAAAAAGTTCTTTGCTGCAGCAAATGTTGATAAGGGAGCCAAGATGATTCATTCTATCTCTAAATGGGGAAATGTGGTCCATGACATGTAAGCTATTGCCTAGATTCTATAGCAGTTCTGGTTTGACATCTGGATTGGGGGAGGGGGAAGGGATTCCTCCCCAATCTCTGTTCCCATCCAATGGGTCATCCAAAGGGGAGATAATGATAGATTGCTGGCCCCCGTAACCAAGTAGGAGCTTTTTTATGTCATCAGTTCCATGAAATGTGGGAAAGCATTGAAGTTGAGCTTTTTAGAGAATTTTTTGATGTTATGAGGGATAATATTACCGATGCGTTCAACCTTATGCTCAGATGGGGACATGTTAGAAATGAAATCAATTGTTCAAGGATTGTGCTTATACCTAAAATCTAAAATCCCACTCTCCTAGCACATTTTAGACTCATCAGAGTTTGTAACATGTTGCTTAGACACTTTACAAAGATCCTGGTTAGGTGGCCGCAACCCATGATGTTGGCTCTCATGGGCATCCAACAAGCCGGGTTTGTCAAAGGAAGATACATCCAAGACCAAATATTGCTGCTCTAGGAGATCATGCATTTAGTTCAAAGTGCCAAATTCCTAGGTATAGTCATTAAGCTTGATATTGCAAAAGCCTATGACACTGTGCATTGAGTTTTCCTCAGAGAGTTCATGGTAAGGAAAGGGCTCCATCCAAAGTTTGTAAATCTTTGCATTAACCTTTAGGCCATGAGGGCCTTCTCATTTGACATAAACGAGTGGTTATGGGGGTTCTCCTACCTTGCATGGGGTTGCGCTAAGGTGATCTCCTCTCACTATATCTATTTATTATTGCTATGGATACTATGAATTAGTATTGTAGGTCTAAAGGCATGAGAGGTTTGAACATTGAAGGTATCACCAGCATTGCTAGTCACTATATAGATGATACAATCCTCGCCTCTAGGGTTATTGTGCCACATGCAGAAGCTACTGCTTGGGCTTTGTGGCACATGTCTCGGGAAACTGGGCTCATTGTCAATTGGGACAAATCCATTGTCACTTCCTTAATATGGAGGCAATAGTGAAAGGGATTATTTGTTGTACATTGGGGATCACTGGGGTCCTTCCAGATCTCTTACTTGGGGATCCCCATGTTTGCCTAGAATAGGAATGCATCTTGGTCTCATTTCATTCAATGGATCTAGTCTAGGGTTGAGGATTGGACCTCTCGGTTCTTTACAAGGAAGGGAAGGATGTTGTTGGCTATGTCGATTTTCTTTGCCATGGCCAGATTTGTTGCCTTAGTGACCTCACCATCAAAATGGGCTATTAACAAAATTGACCATAATATTTGAAATTTCAGTTGGTTAAGAGAAGAAGGGAGACATTGGCTACATCTTGTCTGTTGGGAAAAGGTGGCATGACCTAAGATGTTAGGGGCCTAGGGGTGGTAAGCTGTGAAGACTCCATTTTGTTTGAGTACTAGGATTTCGTTAACCATCTCATTCAAGAGGATGATGATCAAGCACAGTGGGTATGTATCTTGAGAAAGAAGTGCCAACCCTAGACTGCTAATACACAAGACTCATACTTAGTTGGGGGTGTTGCTTCACTGCTGGAAGTGTTAGCTTGCAAATATGCCATGATCTTGCGATGGTAGGCCATTTGGAAGTGGTGTTTGCCTGAAAAAATCGAATGCTTTATATGGCTAATTTTCTAAGGTGTGTTCTCAGTCTATGTGTTACTTCAGAAATGTGGCCCTCTTATTGATACATTTTTCTCTCTTTGCCATGTTGAGCTTGAGACACTACAATGCTTCATCTACCTTTGTTCTTTTGCTAAAGTAGTGTGCTGGACATCTGGCCTAGCACTTCTCTAGCAGCTCCATGGTGAAGCTTCATGGTGAATCCCCAATGGTTGTTGTGCTTTGGGTCCTTTGGGATGCATAGAATGACTGAATCTTTTAGGCTGCCCCGCTAAGGTCACCACAATAGATAGTTCTCCAAGGGAGCTACCTATGGAGGGAAGCATCTGTTGTGATGGGTGTAACACCTACGTATGAACCATACTGCGTGGCTTTTAGGAATAATCAGGGCCTGTGCGCAATGGTGGTGTGGGTTGGGTGGGATGACCTCCTCCTCCTCTTGGTTGATGACTTGGACCTACTTGACAACATATTCTATAAGTGCTAAAGGGGCGACGACATGATGTTTTGTGGTGCTCGCATTCACCTCATGGAGGCTGTTGTCGTGGAGTACCTCGGAGTGTGTTTCGAAGGTGAGGTTGTGCTGCCTATGGGGTGCAACCTTTAGGATGCTGAGGTTTTCTTCAATGGGCAGTCCCAAAGACTAGGAGTGGCTAGGTTCCAAAATTGGCCCTCCCCCATTTATGGCAAGAGGTTGTGGAGTTGGTGGATAGGTTCTTCATCCAATTCGGTAACGTCTAGAAACTATTGGGGGTGTATTTTGTGTTTCTCTATTGCTTACAGCTTGGTTGACGAGTGAACTTGCCAAAGTTCTTCCTCACCTCCCTCTGCTGGGGGAGGCAGGGCCATCGCTATAGCTTCATTTTGGCGCTTTGGGTGGTGGCCAGGCCGCAAGAGCCTGTTTTGGTAAAGCCCCATTCTTTTGGTGCAGTGTATGAGTGGTGTAGGCTAAACTAGGAGGAGGTGTCTTTGTCCTTTGCTCCAATGGGTGTGGCTGAATGAGGGGGCCTCCTAGGGGTTGGGGAGAGCTTTGATTGGTAGGAGTCAGCCACCAACTAGCAGCTGAAGTTTTAAAAATTGCTGCAGTAGGTGGAGGAGAATCATTGGGAGCTTGAGGCTAAATTTGCAGTGGAGCTCTATAGGGCTACTACTAAGATTGAGGCAAGGGTGAGGATTGAAGAGCAAGCTAGGTTGGTAGTAGAGCTAGAAAGGAGGAACTAGGAAGATCTAGCGTGGAGGTAGGAGGAGTTGTGAAAAAGAGACAAAGCCATGAAGGAGCAACGCCAATAGGAGTTGAGGGAGATGATGTTTAGGGGTGTGCTAGAGGATCAACTATGGGCCTAGATCAAAGAGGATCTTTGCAGGAAGGAAAAGGCGTGTCAAGCAAGGGACAAGGAGGAGGAGGAGTAGTGTGCCCACCTTTCTTGAAAAGCAGCAAATGAAGAGAAATCATGATGCTGCTCATGAGACAAATGCCATGCACTAGCAATGGATGGGGAAGTGCCCATATATGGTCGTGGGTGTTAGCAGGAATGTGTCTTGGGCCGGGTTGAGGAGATTTATTAGGACCATATCTAGCAAGCTTCACTTGAACAAGGCTAGGGACTTGGATGCAAATGAATGGGTGCAACGGGAAAAATAGTATAAGGAATTTGAGGAGGCAGTTGCTTTTGTGTTGTCTGAGCACCATAGGAATATTTTGGACATGACCCATATGCAGGAAAGGCCATGCTGCCTCTGCACCAAACTCTCTTGTCCTATCTGATGGTGGCCTTTACCAAGTTTAAGCAGGGGTGTCTGGTCCAGTTTGTGGGGTTTTTAGGGCTTGGTTTCAAAGGGTAGTTTGTCAAGTCTAGTATGTTGGGGCCCTAGGATCTGTCTATTTTGTCTCTTCTGTTGTTTTTTGAAAACGGACACACATCTATTTTGGGGGTCTCCAGCCCCTTCTTGGAGGTTTTTCTGCCCCAATCACTGTTTCTGGGGGTGTTCCTCTCCTCTCTTGGTGATTGTAACTATTTTTCGGCTGTAATATATCCTTAACCTTTTCTCACAAAAAAAGGGAGAAGTTGTATATTTAAATGCAAGATATGTGGCTATCATTAAAGAATTAACTAAAGGTTGTTATCCCTTGCACTATGGGTTCTTTAAGATTGATGGTTCTGTAGATGACAAGGTTGCTAGTTTGTACCATATTGCTTTTTTTTTTTGTCTATTTTGCTAAGTTTGACGTCTTTGGCATTGCTAATACATTTCTCCTCCGTTTTTTTCTTTGAAAAAAAAGGTTAGGAAGTATCGTATAAACAACACAAAAACAAAATTGATAGAAGGAGGGTGCCGGGAACCTAACAGACCGTGTGGGGAGGAACTGCCCCCAACCAACAAAAAGAGTAAATGCGGCCATTCTTCCTAATGGCATGGACAACTTATAGTTACTAATAAGAACATAGCAATCAGAACCAAAATGGTCTGTTGGCCTTCTAAACCCAAAACACTTACAGCAGAAGCTGTTGATAAATAGACAAAAGATAGAGGACTCCATTATGCAAAGGGGAGAGAGTGGCAAATGCAGTTAGTTCTTATTCCAGAATGCATTTGATTCACAATTACCCTATATGCTTCAAGTTTGACAAAACTAAAAATTTCATTAAGCCTTTGGAGCTCTGCATGTTTGCGAAGAATTTCCTTTGAGCTCAAATGCAATGTCTTGTTCGGATGAAAGAGAGTTAATTGCTGTTTCAACATTAATTTAATCTTTTTGTTGGAAGATCTATAGTTAACTCCTAACTCAATGTAGTGGCCCCTCTTGTTAGCAAACCAGTACCCCATGGAGCTCATGTGCAAAGCCTAATGTCTTTTTTGATATCTGTCCTTTCCTGCTCCTCCTGTTCTCTACTATGAATCTCTTTCCTGATTTTTCTTTGGGCTTTTGCTCTAGAAGCTGCCTTTGCTGTGAGGTTGGCCTCCTCCAGATGTTTTCTTCTTGGTGTTGCAGCTTCTCTTCATGCAACACTTTCTCTTTCAACNTTTTTTTGCCCAATCCAAAAATACTTGGAAAACTCTTGAGCGTGCATTTCTCCTTTCTCAAATGTTTGTAGCTATAGCATCAAGCAAACTTGCTCTACTTCTTCAAAGCCTGCCTAGAGCAACGATAGCTGAATAAGCATTAAGGCCTACTTCTTGACTTGTGGAGGTTGACAAGGACAAAATTTGATGCTCCAGCAACTTAGCCTCCCCTAGTGCCACCTATTGGGCATTTTAAAAATACCTATATGTGCCAAGCTCATCTCTCACTAGGGTCAAGGGACAACCTCGACTTTCAGAAAANTTGTCAACCTCCACAAGTCAAGAAGTAGGCCTTAATGCTTATTCAGCTATCGTTGCTCTAGGCAGGCTTTGAAGAAGTAGAGCAAGTTTGCTTGATGCTATAGCTACAAACATTTGAGAAAGGAGAAATGCACGCTCAAGAGTTTTCCAAGTATTTTTGGATTGGGCAAAAAAAATGTTTGACTAGTTTGGTAGCCTATTGCACAGGCGGTGAAAGAGAGGACCAAGCATGTGCCTAGTTATTCAGCTATGGTTCCTCTAGTTAGGCTTTGAAGAAGTAGGGCAATTGCACCTAATGCTATAGTTGCAAACATTTGAGAAACATGTAATGTATGCTGAGGAGTTTCAAAGTATTCCTAGATTGGATGAAAAAACTGTTCCACCAATTTGGTAGCCCATTGCCAAGGTGGTGAAGGGGAGGATCAAGCATGTGTCCACTTGCAAAGGTTGGAATCTTGTGTGGGAAGAAAAACGTGACATCTTCGATCCCACTAGTGCTAGAGGAATCAATAGTAGAAATGTTGAGCATGTTGGCAATAGCACTCACAAATAGAGATTGTTAGCCACCTAATCCTAGGTTTTAACAAGTCCTAGTTTTCTAGTTTATTCATTCCCTAATAAACAAAAGGAAGATAGAGGACGTCTACTTGGAGTTTCAGCTATTTTATTATGTAGTAGTATAGGAAAATTGATTTGAGTTGAAAAAGTGGATGACAATATGTAGTATGTTTGGTTAAAGATTGGGTAGGATTAATTCATTGTTTTTCTTTATTTTGCTCTAGGAGATGCTATTGTATAAGCAAGAAGGTATGTCATATGATTTTTCATTTTAGGCATTGGGTATGGATATTATTGCTTGCTCTCATATTGGAGATTTTTGTGTGGGGATTTTAATGCAAGCATCACTCTCAAGTAGATTCCTTTAAATATTTAGGATTTTGATGACCACATAGTGATGGAGATTAATGCTGATTGGGATTGATCTTGTGTAGACATGAGCTTGAATCATAGGGGAAAACATTTTATTGGAGTGGGGAAAAGCCTAGATCTCATGGTATTAAATGATATTAACAAATTGTAAAATTCTGTTCACTATACTTTTGCATGTTCTCAAGGGTGGTTGAACTTTAGCTTTTTCATTACTTGTCATAGAAGTCTACAAAACATTCAAGAATTAAAGGATTGTGATGTGCTAGTTGATTTGTGCATCACCCACTATATTTTGTTCTCTCAGCTAAATCTCATTGTTCTCAATTTTACAAAAGACTAGCTATTTGTTGTTTGATTGAAGAACTTATGTTTGAGTTTCATATTGTAATTGAGAATTGTTAAAAACTTTGTCAACGCCAGTCCCAAGTGTGAATACAAAAAGAGGAGTGTTAGTTTCAGGTTCACAACTGATTATAAAACTATGCCAAATCTCATGCATGAGTTATTATTATTTTTTTTTTTGATTTTGCAGATGTTAGGGTATTCCCCTGATGTGATGCACAATAGTCACATAGCTTGGTTGCTATGGAAAAAGGGCATGGGCTTGCTAGGGCNACTACCAATCAAAGATTGGTAACACTAAATAATATTCCATCCATAATGTCAACATATTTGCTCCAAGCGAATCACAACTTCTACATTTATGTCTTTGTATTGCAATACACAAGGAATAAAATTTAAAGGATAAAGATAGCATGCATAGAAAACAATATGAGAATTCAGAAATATTTTGCAGCACAAGATTTATTACCAAACTTGGAATTAGTTAGCTTATCATGCAATCATAGCGACTTGACCAAAATTGTTATGAAATACATCAAATCTGGTAAAATAGTGACATAGATAATTTTCAATACAGTAGATGAACTAAAATCCCAACGATAAGGCCCCAACCCGTCAAGGTAGACAAATGATTTAACAATTTTATATGGTCAGCTATCTACATTATGCCATAGTCCCTGAACATATATTTTTGCCATGCTCCCAAGTGGCACATGTCCCAACATAACAACTTTGAAATCAAACTTGTGACTTGCACAAGCTTTGTTCAAAGCAAATATCATGCAAAAAGTAACATAAAAAAGATAACAATGCAAGATACAAGTTGTGATTTGAAGAATTCCTAAGGTTATAAAGAGCTCATGCATTCCACCCAACAAGCTAAATTCCTTGGGGTGTTTCTCAAACTTGATATTGTGAAGGCTTATGACATGGTTAGATGGTCTGCCCTACAAGATATCATGCTCAAGAAAGGCTTTGCTAATAAATTTGTTCAATTGTGTCTTCATATGTAATGCTCTAGTGTCTATTCCATTGATATCAACGACCAACTCAAGGGATTTTCCTCCCCCGAACGAGGCCTCAAAGAGGGGGACCCACTAGCTACCTAACTTTTCATTTTAGCTAGGACTCTATGAATACTTGCTACAGGTCTCAAGGTCTGCAAGGGATTCAGGTGGAGGGTATCACTTGCATAGCCAACAGCTCTTATATGTCATTAAATGTTCTGCCCTTTTCNCCTTTCTTGAGCATGATATCTTGTAGGGCAGACCATCTAACCATGTCATAAGCCTTCACAATATCAAGTTTGAGAAACACCCCAAGGAATTTAGCTTGTTGGGTGGAATGCATGAGCTCTTTATAACCTTAGGAATTCTTCAAATCACAACTTGTATCTTGCATTGTTATCTTTTTTATGTTACTTTTTGCATGATATTTGCTTTGAACAAAGCTTGTGCAAGTCACAAGTTTGATTTCAAAGTTGTTATGTTGGGACATGTGCCACTTGGGAGCATGGCAAAAATATATGTTCAGGGACTATGGCATAATGTAGATAGCTGACCATATAAAATTGTTAAATCATTTGTCTACCTTGACGGGTTGGGGCCTTATCGTTGGGATTTTAGTTCATCTACTGTATTGAAAATTATCTATGTCACTATTTTACCAGATTTGATGTATTTCATAACAATTTTGGTCAAGTCGCTATGATTGCATGATAAGCTAACTAATTCCAAGTTTGGTAATAAATCTTGTGCTGCAAAATATTTCTGAATTCTCATATTGTTTTCTATGCATGCTATCTTTATCCTTTAAATTTTATTCCTTGTGTATTGCAATACAAAGACATAAATGTAGAAGTTGTGATTCGCTTGGAGCAAATATGTTGACATTATGGATGGAATATTATTTAGTGTTACCAATCTTTGATTGGTAGTTGGCCTCTTGGCCAAAATTATAACTTTAATTCAAATGGAGAGATATTTTACTCACTATCAATGAAATATTTGTGGTTGAACACTCATCATATTTTCATGTGAGAGTTATGATCTTCATTCTGAACTAGTTGATTTTTTCCAAGAAACTGTTATTGTGCAGATTAACGTTTTGTTTTTATTGTAGAATATATGAAGCCTGATACAGAAAGTTACAATTGGATTTTTGAAGCTCTTGTTAGAGATAGCTCTCAAGACAGGTAATTAAAAATTCAAAAGATCATCAAGAATAGCATTTGATATAAAGATTATAAACTTGTTTTATTATAGAAAATTTAAGTGATTTTTTTAAATCATGGAATCAGTTTCACTGTCAAAATGGTTTAATTTTAATGATTTTTTCTTGATTTTTTTATTGCCATTGTTGCATATATAGTTTACTATGTAGAGTGTCGTATTTTGCATTTAGTCATATTGATGTTTTAAACATTGATTATATATATCCATGGTTTAATGTCAATGAAAGCTTCTTTTTAATTTCAAGTTTTTGCTAAGAAGCTCTAGAATTTCACTTGTGAATACGTTTTTTATTTAATGCTAAGCTTGGATAAATATAGTACCATGTGAAAATAAAATTTGGAAAATAACATAGGTTGGTGTAATCCATAGAACTTAACGTTGTTATGATAACATTACAAATGCCTCACATGAATTAGCCAGAAAAAGGACAAAGGTCACGTGCATTGTGGAAATGATAGTACTCTATGGGTACATTGTCATTGTCTTGATCATGTGTGCGTAGAAAGTTTCTCATGGTTATTTGAAACACCATCATGTGCATTGCAAGAAAATGATTCTATGAAAGCTACTTGCTTAGGGACCACCACTCGGAGTAATGATAAGAAGTTTGTTTCTCAAGTTGTAAGACTTGGGTTCAAGCCTAGGTGCAACCACTCAGGACCTTGCCTTGGCAGGATGGTTGTTGAGCCTGTGGGTGATGATACTTATTTGCTTAAGACTTAGGCAATACAATTACCAAGTATCATATTGATTGTATGATGTAAGTCTCCTCAAATTTTATTAATGGAACATTGTTCACTTTGTTAAAACATATGAATTGTGGTTATGCAAGTCACAATTTTGATTCCAAGGGGTATTTTGGCACATTGTTATGTTCTCCAGTTCTGTCAAAGTATTGTGCTAATTTGATTGTAATTGTTGATAATTTTTTTTGATAAAAGTTTGGGAAATTGGATTATATTAAGAGATCTGCAAATTATGTACAATCAAAATTGTAAGGGGGTGAAAACCCCCAATAGCAAGGAGAGGAACCAGCCCCCTAAAGTGTAAAAAACGTGGAGGTCCTGAGGACCCACGAAGGATAACAAAGGAGCAGAAAAGAAAAGGAACTGGTTCTGCCCACCGGAGTTAGTGTCGGAACCATAACCATTACAGCCATGAAACGCCAAAACTCCCCCTTTTCTGGCCAGAACCGACAGAGGAAAAACAGAAGCCAGAGATGCTCCAAAACACACCAACTGCAAAGGTGGGCTTCTCCCACCCATCAGTACAGACCCCACAATCCTACAGATGCCTGGGCAGTCTGATATAGCCGCACAATGAATCACATTCAGAACAGCCTGATGCCTTTCTGTATCAACAAAGGCTGTAGCCTGTTGAAACTCTTTAAATGCCTCCTCCTTTCAGGCACATTTCACAGCATTTGCTTGTACCATCTGGATGGGGCCGAGTAGTAGTTCTCTTGATATGTCAACACAGTGCAATCCAATCCATGAGGTATTGTAGTTATATCCATAATAGCATACGGGCACTTTCCTTCCGGTAGCCAAACCATGCATTATTCTCATGTGCCTGATCCTTAAAATTAGTGCTATGGTCGAAAACATCTTTTTTTGTGGTAGGCAAATGAGAATCAAATGTTAGTAATAAAGTATTAATGCTATCAGTAGTTATTTTAATTGGGGTTATTGGAGCCCAATAATAAAATATATTAAAAATAAGAAAAATTTAGAGTACAATAGTAAATGAGCACCAAAGAGAGGTGAAACTCCAACATAACATAAAAGAAGCACGAACAGTTTTGGAGATGTCATCTTAGGTTTTCATCTTTACAGCCAATCCTAAAAAATTTTCCCCTTTTAGGGTAGGAAAAGGATTAGACCTTACCCTTATTTTGAAGTGCTCTCTTTGATTTTTACTTCATATTGAAGGCTTCCTATTGTAAAGAAAAAACAATTGAAGAGGGATACATTCAGGGATATTGCTAAAGCATGAACTATTTAATGATGCCACCTTCAAATGGCAAAGGAAGAAAATTAACTAGAGGATCTCTACAATAAACCATGTTAAATTGAAATTGCCAGATGGTAGAAAGAGCAAGGGAATGAAAGCAAGTTCAAGCGTGAGGCAAAAATCCTCGAAGTTGAGGAGTAGCACCAAACAATATACATTCCAACCTTGGTTTAAAACCATGTAAATATGACCTACAGTAAGACCAAGAACTTCTAGCAGGTAATGGCTACTTCTAGCAGGTAATGGCTTACTTAAAATTGATATGTAATGAAAAACTTGTAATCATAAAATGATGTCTTGATGAAGTCATAATTGTAGGCTATACAATGTCTCACACAGACTTTCCCTTTTGGTATGTACTTATACAATAGCTGGTTTTTAAAGAGGCTTTTATTTTTCCTTTTTGAAAAATAAGTTGTTTCCTACGCTGTGTTGACAATTTGACACTTGCCTGGTTGTCCTTCATTCCATTATTTGGTCAAGAGAGAAAGGTGCCGTCAAAACTCTTGCTTGATTGAGGTTTAGATCTTCGAGTGGGTGTTGGGAGGTTTGGAGGCCTTGAGGAGGGTAACATATGATGTTGCGGTTATTCATCATCTTCAAGTCCCAACACCTTGGAAAAAAGGTAGCTATGTTGTAATTATAAGTAGGATAGTAGGCTTGGTGATGGAATACTTGGTTTGTTTTTCTTTGTTTTGTTGAAATTGCCAGGTTCCTCTGTCGTCGTTGATCATAATAAATGTTAGATGGATCATATATTATAATATACTAATTTGTGTTTGTTGCTTCATGACCATCCTTATTGTTGGAGCCATATTGGTAGATTTTAGTTTCAAGTTCATCTTTGGGTGTACCTATGATTGTAGGTGGCATGAGAGGTTATCCTTAGTGGGATAGTGTCTTACCTCTTAATTTTTTTTCATATAAAATGTGTGGCAAGTTTAGGACTTGCAGGTGAAAGAGGGACGTGTTGATGGTGAAAAGGCTTAACAATATTCATAGACTTCTTTGGTCTTTTAGAAGAGATTTGTGTAGTTTAACTAGGAATTCCTATTTTGGACTTGATATTGTAAAGTGGCTACTGATAGCATTTTAGATATTATGTGAACACTCTTATTTTAGGATCTATTTTTTTTAATGAGAAGAGTTTGGGAAGTTATATTAGTGCAAAATCATATGTACAATAAAAAGGAGGGAGAACTTATTTTTGGATCTATACTATGTAGTGGATTTCGATTTTTGGATTTATATGAACAACCATGCAATTAGATTGTTATTTTTATTTTTTTGTGGAAAGGTTGGGGTTTTATTAACAGAAAAGTAAAGTTACAAAGCCTAGTGAGCGACAAGCTCACCAAAGCACAGAGGCAAAGGGGTTGAAGCCCATCCCTTCAAGGGTAGAGAACCATCCCACAGAAGCATCATTTCATCATACAATAAGAGACGAACAAAATTGATGGGATAGGTCTTACCCCTATCCTTCCAAAAAGCCCCTTGACACAGAACCCTGAAAGATCCTTGAAACCTAAAAAACATTGATTTTGTTCCTTTACAAATTGAGAGAATCTAGAGTGCATCCTTAGGAACAGACATAAAAGTACATGTGCAAAACTCTTTTGATTCCTTGTTTAGGGCATCCACCATAACACAATCTTCCTCATCCTTTATGTATCCATGGGTCTCTTTTTAAGTGCTTTAGTTCTTTTGCCTTCCTCTTGCACTCTTCTAGAGGTAGGTGATTTTGCTTGTCAGGGTGTAGAAGCATAACCTTTTTCTTGACAAAGCCATTAATCTCATTGCTCGTAGCCTTGCTATTTAATGCCCATCACCTAATATGGGCATTTTGGCTTATAGTTCATCCAACTCTTTGCATTCTCCTTTTGTGCTTTCCTAGGGCACTCTTTCTATTCTTATTGCTCTTGTGCATCCATTCTTCTCTTCTTCTCAATTGTCTCCTATCTTTGTATCTCCTCGTCTAGGCTCTCAGCCTATGCCTCCTGCTATCACTTCTCTTCTTATTGCTACCGAACCCACTCTTCCACCTTCCACCACTCTTCTTTCTTTACTTTCCAAGCCTCTTCATGTGCAGAATCCTCTCTCGTAGTTGCTTTCTAAGGATCTTGCATTTAATTTGATCATTTTTTTTGCCTCTTGTTTGACCTGGATTTCAATTTCTTCAGTCATCCTAGCAATATCTTGATGGGTTCTATGCTGAAAGTCTTGGTAATTTTGGCCGATAGCTTAGCCTAGGCCTGCTCAGCAGTTGCCAATTTTGCTTCCTTAATATTCCCAGCTGCTTCTTCAACAACTCTCCGCCTTCGTTCTAGCTCCACTAGCCCTCAAGCAACGTTCTAGCTTGAGTCTTTGTGTTGGTGTTGTTGATAGCAATGTCTGTCTTTGTAGGCACCTCCTTTTAAAGAGCATGATGCTCAAGCTCCTCAACAATAGCAACCTTGTTAGCACTATGGCTAAAACCTTCTTTCCTAACAGAAAGCCTCTTGGCATAGATGGTTATGAACCTATTGCCTAAGTTAAGATCTGGAGATGACACCTTGCTTGTAGCCTTATCTTATTGCATTTTGGTTGTTGTGGCTCTTCATAATGCCAAAATTAGCCTAGAGTTTTGGTGGGATGTTACTTCTACAAGCAAGTGAGAAAATACGGTAGTAGATTAAACCTACGATGTAGAAGCAGACACTTTAGAAACACAAAGTGGACTCCATTCACTTTGGATGCTTTTCCCAATTGCATAAGGAACCTTTCAAGACACCTCTTGCCAAAAAGGTGACAAGAAGGACATGACTTGACCACTTGTTGCCGTTGGCATGCCACTAGGGAAGAAGTTCACCACATTCCGTAGATCTTTGGCAATCAACAATATAATTTTTCCTTTTGTTGGAACTTTCAATGCGTTTGAGATAGGTTGCTTAAATACAGGGATCCTTATTTCTTTGAACTACATGTGCTCACCTAGCCAACACTGGAAAAAGATAATTGCATTAAGGTGTTGTTCCCTTGACAACAATGACAAGACAACATCACAACCCACCTTAGTTAATAGTTCCCAAAGTTCCTAGTTCTGCATGAAGCTAGCACATCAAGATCAATAATAGGAGTGTGCCCTATGTTTGTTAGGGCCTTCCTTGAAAGCTATTGTGCATGTAACAAAAGAGCCCAAGGTGTCGGCAGTTGCATAGCCTGAAAGATTAGGTGGTTCCAAGCTTTCTAGATGAGCGATGCTAAGATGGTGGATAAGCTATCCTTTGATAAACTTCATTCAATAGGAATGGTAGCAAGCATCCAAACTTGATTGTTGTAGTTGTGCATATAAATCACATGCTCTGTCGTCTTGGTAACCCCATTAGTGTAGAGTCATTGTACCAAGATGGTGATGCTACAATGAATTAAAAACACATGCATTGGGATATCCTAATGCATCAACAAACATCTTAATTTTCCTTGGTATATGTACCCTCCATATTTTATGCCAACCATCAACCTTCCTATATTTTTCCATGATGAGATCTTTCAAAGTACCATTCTGATCTACCCTTAATTCATAGATTATAGTGTTATGATTACAAAGAGCCCACCAACTACCAAAATTTGCTGGAGAAGAGGACCATGGTGAATATTTCTGCATTATAATTTAAACTTAGATTGCATCATCATGATTTTAGAGTCTTTGTATAATGCAGATTTGACCAGCAAGGATGTAGTCTTTGAACTTTGGAGCCACCACTTGCCTTGGGTGTAAGATAATATCCTAGCTAGTAAGATGTGTTTTGTGGGCCATTCTTCCTACAAACCAAACAAAATTATTTATCATGGTATTAACTTTTTGAATCGCTTGCAATTAGATGTATTTAGTTATGATTTGTTATGAAGTTAATCTTGTGATATGGCTAGATCATTTTTTGAGAAATGGTTAGGCAAAATTATATTATGTACAACCTAAGCCCTTGTGTCACCAACAACTGTGGCATTAGAAGCCTCTCTCCTCTAAACACCTGCACACATTCCTTGCCTTCCAAACTACCCAAAGCACAGCGGTGCCCGTCGAATCCTTGCTCAGAGTGTGCCTGCAATAGCCAAAAGATAGCTCAAGAGTTTGCCACACCGCCTTCAGAAAATCGCATTGATAAACAAAGTGATGTGCAGTTTTTGAGGGCCTTGAACATAATAGATATGTGTTTGAAATATGAAGGCCTCAAATCTGTAGCACAACCTACACAGGCAATGTGCCATGATTCATAAGCCAAAGAAAAACCTTTAACTTTTTAGGCAGACGACCACTCCATAATGTCTGCCATCTCGCGTCATTGAAAATTTCCATCTTATGAGTTCCTGGGGCATCCTTCCCATCATGTTACCAGCCATCATATTTCAAACATGCGCGCATAGAGTTTTCCATATGATAGAGTCTTGCATAGAGTTTTCCATATGATAGAGTCTTGTTGATTTGCCTGCCAAGGCATGTATTTAGCTCTCATAATTTGAACCCATTGAACATTAGTAGAGGTTGGTTGTAGGAAATGATTAGTCAAAGCTTGGTAACCCATCATAATAACATCCTAAAATTTAAGCACCCCCAATCCCCTAGCCTCTTGTGGCCATGCAACAATTTCGCACTTAACCAGATGTAGTTTTGATCCCCCTTTTCCGCCCAGCCAAATAAAATTGTGGATAATCTGATCCACTTTTTCCACCACCCCAACAAGGGGCATGACAATGGCTGCTGTGTATCTAGCAATGGCCAGCAACACCGAATTCGCCAACAACAACTGCCCTTTTTGCATTAAAAATTGGACCATCCAATGATCAACCTTGAAATGCAACTGCGGAATAAGAGATGTCCAAGTCACCTTATGGTTCCATGCAAACATAGGGAGGCCTAGCTATGCCTCTTGGTTAGTGCTCGCCATCATCTCTAGACACTGCAAGATCTTCGCTCGAATTGGACATGACATGAGCGAAAAATGCACTGTGCATTTGTCTTGATTAACCTCCAACCTAACCTCTTGAGCCATCCGATCAAGCACTTGATTAATGGCTTGTGCTTGTAGAACAGAAGCTCACAAAAAAATCATTGTCTCATCCATGTAGTGCTCCGTTAGGCAATTGATCCCAGCCACCTAAAAGCCCCCTCACCCCTTCAGCTTTGTAGTACCTCTATAGTGTATCCATGGCAAGAATAAATAGGTAAGGTGAGAGTGGGTCTCCTTGCCTTAAGCCCTGCCCAAGGGAGGAGAATCCCCACAACTAATCACCAATATCGAAGGAGTAGGCCTCTGATGCCTAAATCTGGATACACAGAGCAATGAACCTGGGATCAAAGCCTTTCTACACCATAATATTAGCTAGCGCATCCCAACATAGTATCGTAAGCTTTTCTAATATCCAACTTGGTGCACATACCAGGGTACCTCAAACGGTGCAGCGAGTGCATCACCTCTTGAAGTAGGATCACTTGGTCCTAAATGTACCTCCCCTTCATGAACACCGTTTGATTATTCCCAACCAACGCAAGCATCAGGGGAGAAAGATGATGGGTCATTATCTTAGTAAAAATCTGAATTAGGGTGTTGCACACACCAATAGGCCGAAATTGAGACAGCTCTGAAGGCTCAGGCACCTTGGGAATAAGAAAAATCCTGGAGTACTTGATCTCATGCATCACTTGCTGCTGCTAAAGCATCTAATTGAAAGCATCTAACATATTCAGCCCCATCACATTAGTGAATTCTTGAAAGAGATCCACTGGCAAACCATTTGGCCTTGACGCACGATTTGACCGCATGGGTGCTAGGGCCTCTTGCAGTGAGAATGGCCCCAACAACAATTGATTTTTTGTGGTACCAACACCAGCTCCACTGGCACGGAAAGAGGCTCCGTTCTCTGATAAGTCCAAATTTTGGCCTAATATTTTGCTAAATAGTCTAAGTGACATCATGAGTCTCCATGACCTGCTCCCCATTGAAAGTTAACATCACCTTCTTAGCAGCCCGATTCACTTTAGCAGTGGCAAAGAAGAACTTTGTGTTGTGGTCCCCTTCTCTTAGCCACATTTTTGGCACGTTGCTTCCAGTAAGTCTCCTCCTCAACATCCAGCTCCTGAAGCTTCCTTAGCACCACTTGCACCTCTTTACCCACATCTTTACCCTGCTCTTGTCGAGCCCACAAGGAGGCTAACTGCCCCAAAAGATTGGTCCTCCCATTCCTAAAAAAAAAACCTCTCCTCAGCTTTCACCAATCAAAGATCCTGCTTGAGCTGAGCAAGTCCCGACTTCAGGAAATCATGAGGGTCAACCCTAGGGTTATAAGCTACCTAGATCCACACAACTAGCAGTCTAAGCGACAACATGGCCAGCCAAACTCTCTCAAAATGAAAAAGTGACGCTTTGGGTCGACTAGGTTTGCCCACCTGACAACAGAGAGATCAGTGATCAGACGCTAGTCTATCTTTCCCCATAATTCGAATCTCAGTCTCTAGCATAATTTGTGTGTTGACCCACACCCGGTTGATTCGAGACAACACTTGATCATTGCCTTGATGATGGTTTCTCCAAGTATACATGCATCCAGGAATCTCTACATCGACCAAGTCATTCTCCTGCAGGAACTCCATGAATTGACTACTTCCTAGGGGTTTCGTCATATCTTTATTGGTTTGCTCCCATGCATATAGGCATTGATTGAAATCGCCAATGATGAGCCATCATTGACAATCAACTAGAGAAGCCAACCTCCGTAGCTCTTGGACACTCATTTCGCATCTTTGGGCCCCATAAAAGTTTGTAAGCCAGATATCGACTATCTTCAGGTGCACCTTGATACTCCATTGCGAAGATTCAATCGACCAAAATGGTGTTTTTGCCAGCATGGTAAGCGCACCCCCTCGTCCTAAACTAGGCACAATCTGAGTTTGCCAACCTGTCCACTGCAAGAAGTGGGCCTCTGAAGCCTATATTATCATCTCCTACAGGCATATGACGTCACACTTCTCCCAACGTACAATATCTTGAAACGTATTTTGCTTCTAGGGGGTACCTTGTTTGTTGCAATTCCAAGAGAGGATCTTCATGGATTCGTAGCTGATTGCTTTTTATATATCTCCTTTAAGGTCTGCTGCAACCCCAAATTGATCTCGGCCTACGTAATTTTGCTTTGGGCAATGGGCAACTATGGTCTTCCAACTTGACTAGCTTTCGACAAAATGGGGAAATCCCCCTATTCCTCCTCTATCGGCGACCTTGGTCTCCCCACCCTCTTCGGTGAGATCGATCGACCACCACGTGCTTCCTATTGAGCCTACAAAATCTTAGACATTTTGGAAAGTGGGGAGCCTCAAACAACCTCAACCTAGTCAATCAACGATAGCAACACCACCACTGGAGCCTTCTTAGGGGGTTAGGGGCATTCTCCCTCCCCCTTGCAACCAACACCTTCAATTTCCTATCACCAAAGCCCATATCTATTAGAGCTTCTCCAGCCTTCTTAGCAGGCCCTTGTTTGGCCCCCCTCGGCCCCCCCAACAACTGCCCCCACAGCTAGCTCATTGGGCTAGTCGACTCCACAATAGCAGCCATCATGGCTCGACTTTTCCTTCCAACTAGGTTCCACCCACCTTGCGGCTAGTGTAGGGGGGCCTTTTGGTAGACCTGACACTCCATGGTGAGATGACCCTTCCCATAGATTGCACACCCAGCAGAGGACACCTCATTGGTCCCGAGCTTACCTGATAGTAGGTTCTCGTATTCAACCCTAATCTTTTCTTCTTTGGAAGGTAGGGCTAGAATGACCTCGTAGACCTTGTCTTCTGAACCCAATGACCTCCACACACAAAAATAGGCATATCCCATCCTGTCAAGCAGCTTAGTGAAACTGTCAAACTTTATGAATTCCCCAAATAGCCCAGCCAAGGTTTTCAAGAAACCTGGTGTCTAAAACTCTAGTAGCAGATCCCAAACTTTAATCCAAATCGGTGCCCTGGCAAAGAGATCTGCATCACGGTGGGCCCATGACCACTAGGGCGCAAGGGCCAACCCATGAGCCCCATAAAACTATGGGCCCCCAACAGCACCCTCTCTTTGTCGGCTTTTGATTGGAACACAAACAAGAGCCTGTCATTTGCCAAACTGTAGACCTGTACATTCTCCAGGCCCCAGGCCATGCAGGCCCAACGTCAAACAAGGTCCATCCTGGGTCTCACACTCGCTGAGACAAACTTACCAAGGAGGCTACATTCCAACATATGTAGACCCTCTGTTAGGCCAGTGCCCAATTTGTAGTCTCATAGTCTTGTTGTCTTGTAAGTAAGCCTCAATCCCTCCCTCCTTGTTAGGTGACACTGAGGCATCTCCCGTCGACTTTCCAGGCCCACCTAGCACCTGTGTGCTCTCAAAAACTATCATCAAGTGCTGCTGCGACTATCCCTAGCCCTCTAAGGGAATTCCCCCCCACACTGCCTAACTGGCCTCGCCTCCCATAGGGACCCCTTCCTAGCCATTGGTGCTCACCGCACCCCCATTGAACCCTGCACTCCTAGTGCTTCCTGCTCTCCCGCTGTTCACTGTGCTCTCACTCATTTCAAATCCCATCTCGGCTTCCCTGTTGTACATGTTTCATATGGCTAGATTTAAGTATTTTTTCAATTTTGACAATTCTATTATAGCTTCTCACTAAAGTGGTAAACTTGTGTTCTATTTAGTAGTTACTTTGTCTGTCTTTGTCTTTGACACCTTTCCTATTAATTGATCTAGTTTTGATTTAGCTCTCCTAAGTTTTTGATTAGTGTTGGGGTTGGTGGTCATTTTGTCATGAATGTGAGGCTAAATCTTTTAGCTTTATTATTTAATTGATAAATATGACTTTTTGTAAGGGATCAACTATTGTTAATTAAAGGGTTTTTTCTAATTGGTTCTATGGGGCCTGCTTTTAATTGTAGAAGTGATTCTCTAGAATGTTCTTCGTTGATGAGACCCTTCTAGAAAGATAACTTCTAGATGTTTTTATATTAGAGTCTTTAGCATAGCTTTTACCTATTTAAGGGTTGAATCCCTAGTCATTGTATACGAGCATCTCATTTGAATCAATTGAGCAGTAAGAGTTGAGCTTCTCCTATGGAGGTTTTCCTTGGTTGTTAAGGGTATTACCTTGTAAATATTGTTTCTTATTTGCTATTTTGTATTAGCTGTTGTTTTGGTCCCAATTTAGATTCTGCATTTTGTTGATCATCTTCATCATTTTTTTGCAGTGTCATTTGTGTTTTATCTTGCTTGTTGTCATTTTTCTAACAATGTACTCCGCTGTGTTGTTTTTTGCAACACATTATTGGTTCCATTTCTGCCTGCTATTATAATTATTTATTTGTCCAAGATTTAGTCATCTATTTTATAAGCATCAATAATTTCTTAACCTGTTATGCTATTCATAATGTTGAAGTTGTACTTGTATATAGTCATTTAGCAAGTTTGGTTATTGAATTGTAAATTTACCATTAAAGTTCAGGTCTCAATTTGAACTTGACATAGTACTCAACATCTTAAACGAAATGCAAAAGTTGGAATTTTGCATTATTCATAGATTCCCACTAACCTATAGTGTAAATTCTAAAATCAATTAGTGCAACATTCTTTTTGATAATTTTACCTGCAGAATTTTAGAATACATGAAGAAAGTAACTCCTAAATATTCTAATGCCGAGGTTTGCAATGCAGTCATAACTCATTCTTGATTACAATAAAATTTAAATGCAACAACAGTGATTAAAAAGTCTGCAAAAAATAGCTGAACTAACAAAAAATATCTGACTTTTTCAGTGGGAAAAAGTCTTTGTTACTTCCTAGTTTTTTCAGTTGAATTTTTCCAAAAGTACCAAAATCAACCTTTCAAAAAAGATTCCTTACATTTTACCAAATGTTTATGATTATCACAAGGTTCTAAGATAAATTTCATTTTAAACTTTTAAACCAAATTAATAATTTAGAAAAGTGTGAATTATCATCATGTTGTCATCCTAGCCTTTATCCCAGCGACTTGGGGATGACTATATGAATTATTTTCTATGATTCACTTCTTAAGAGCCAAATTAAGTATGAACACCAAAATCTTGAATATCCTTCTTTATGCTTGCAAACCAAGTATGTTTAGGGGTTTATTGATTCTATTATTTTCCTATTTTATTGTTCTATTAATATCACTACTTTAACTTAATAGAGTTGAGAGTGTTTGTATGTACATGGCTAATGATATCAATTATTGGATAATAATATAATGTTTCAGTAAAAACCATTATAGTTGTTTATACTAAAAGAATTAGTAAAGAATTACAAAAATTATGCTAAAACAGAATACTATAATATTTTATGTCAATAACATATTAAACATATGTTGGTAGTGGAAGGATGAAGGAACTTATACACATTATGTTATGCTTATATACTTATGTAGGAATTATTATTTTGTATTTCCATTTAATTGTATTTTCTTCTTTTATTTTGTATTGCCTATAATTTATTATCAAAAATGTTTTTAGTTTACATATTGCCGATTACTATGACTTTTTTTTTAAACTTTTGCCAACTTTTTTAATTTTCTGACTTTTTCAAGTAGCCAACAAAATTGTTTACCTAACTTTTTAATCATTGTGCAACAACAAGATCCATATCATTCTGTAATTAATAGGGTCTTGATCAAGTAAATTTGTTTCTAGTTAACATCTTCTCTTCCAGATGAGGTTTCTTTTCATTGGATAAGATTTGGATTAAAAAAAATATATAAATGAATGAAACAGGAGTCTCAGGAAAGGAATATCCCCTTTCCTTTAGGGTTATTGGAACCAACCATAGCTACACACAAACAACAAAAACAACAAATAAGGGATACGTCCAACAACATAAACACTTACAATAGCTCCAGATGGACAACACCGTTGTCAGTAACCATAATTTAGATTCTTATGCCCATTGGTATTTGAGTTTTTACTCAGATCCCTTAAACGGATGTCTACTACTATAATGTCTATTGGTGCATATTGTTGTCTACAATTGCCAAAAGCTTTATCCACAACATCTCAATCCACTTGCAATCGATGACACAACATCTCAATCCACTGCTTCTAGTTGGTGATTTATTGGTTTTTGATGAGTTACTACCTTGGAAAGAGTCCATTTAACTTTAGCCACAATACAATTGCCAAAGCCTATGACTATACCTCCTTGGAAAGATAATAGCCAATATACAAACCTTTACATGATGTCCTTCGACACAAGAATGCCACAAGACGAAGAAATATTGCAATATGGGATCACAATCACTACAAACATTGCAACAAGAACAAAATAGAAAAGGGATTGAACAACAATGACAGAACAGTAAAATAAAGAAAATATAGCATTTGCAGAATGGATCTTTAATAAAGATAAACATAAAATATCAAAATACCAACAACACAGCTAGACAGGAAAAGGAAGAAAGGAAGGAAGATAGATTCTCCCTTCTACTAACAAGTGCTTCGCTCAGACCTTTGTTGCAAATTTTTAATCCACTCCAGCTTCTTCCTCCCAACACTTAGATATTCATACTGTGGCCAATGGATAAACAAGGGATTCAGTAGAGAGATAGGTTGCTTATAGGCAATCATATAGGGTTAGAGTTGAACATCTCCTCGGAAAATAAATTTGTAATATAAAAGTAAAAAAAAAATGTTTATTTTGTAGTTTCCCTGCTCTTCTTACTAAAATATAACAATTATAAAAAAAAATTTAATATAGCATTAACAATTTACTATGGGATAATAACCCTAACAATGAAATGTCTTAATCCTTTTTTCCTGAAAAAGGGGTTAGTATATATTATATGCAAAACAAAAATTTACAACACCCAAAGGAGGTGTCTAACTGACAGAGATAGAGCATAAGAGAGACCTGGGGGAGGGGGGCAGGAACCCCTTTAAATCAAAAGTTCTGAAACAAGCATAAGCCTGTCGGGGTAGTTAAAAAGTGGGCAGTGGCCATGAGTATCCTCTTCATTACCTTAGTATAACCCAATGAGTGGTCCCACGGGCCTGAAACCCAAGCAACTAACAACAAATAACATTGATAAAAAGACAATATGTAAAACTACTCATCAGGCATTAGGGAGGGTCAATTAGGCATCATCTACCTATGCAAACGGACCTCAATTCCCTGTTCAACCTCAGTTTTAACCATGTTGAAAGGCTCATTGATTCGTAAAGCTATGCTTGTTTGTCAATCTGCTTCCCAGGGTCATGGTGGTGGACCTTGCATGGGTGAAGATGGACTTCTCTCTGTTTTACATTGGCATGAATCCTTTGATAGCTAGAGAGGTCATTGATCCCAAAAGATCTGCAGGGGCATCTTTCCTAAGAAAATCACACTCCACATTATTTGGTATCAAAGAATTTGGTTTGTACACTAATCACCAACCAGTCCAGTTCATTCATCAATAACCCGAGTAAAATGCAAAGCATGCATAATAGGTGGTAGAGTTGCAAGAATACAACTTTGTCATGAAACATAAGAAATGTGCATAAGCAAGGTCGCAGATGCTTTGAGCCATTGCAACTTTCTTGTATGTTATGTGATAGTTGAGGAGTTGAAGCTAGAAAATTTATCTTACACATTGGATCCTGATTTCAAAGATGTGGGGGAATAGAACTTACGAAACACAGTTGGGCAGGATGGGTTTGCAGTTCATGCAGAGTGGTTTTACAACAACCATCATCTATGCATTCCTTGAGGAGACCTGCATTGTAAGTTGATTGTTGAGGGACATAGGAGGGGGATGTTTGGTTATATGGAGCAAAGAAAAACCATTGACAGAGTTCATAGATATTTATGCTAAACTAGGCAGGAGGGTAGAACTTGTTGAAAACTTCTTTTTGAATTACTGCAGTTGATGATAATAGATGATAAAAATTTTGAGAAAACTGATTAATGATATTGCCAATAAGAATGCTGTACAAATAAATTGAATTGATATGAAAACAATTTGATTGACTTGTGTAGCTTTGACTTCTGATCTTCTAGATGTGATAATTCTAGAATGTCTGAAATTCTGGAGTATGAGAAAATGAGTTATTGAAGTCTTGATAATGCAATTTATATGATGGTTGCTTGATAATTTGATTGCAGTGATGACTGTTATGATGGATTGATAATTGAGAATAGCAAATGATACTAGCAATGGTTGTGTAACTGAGAGAAGAGAGGAATACGAAAGTCATGAAATTGAATAGAACATCGAACCAGAACTTTATTGCCTTCAAAACTTCATTCATGTATGCCCTTACAATTTATAGGAAATGATTGGGGCCATAGTTGGGGAACTTAAGAAGTCATTCCCCATAGTAAAAATAAAGAAATATATGCAAAATAAAGGTGAGTTGGGGCTAAAATAGTTTACATCCACCCATCTTCTGAAAAATAAATTAAAAAACTTTGACTTTGTGTACATTTGTCTTCATGTGGGCAGAGCATTGGCCACTACTTGTTAATAAAAATTAGGAGATTCATAAAGAGCTATTGTGTGTGCCAAGGAATGAGAATGAATACTAGACAATATTAGACACTTCCAGTATCAGAGAAGCCTTGGACAGACATAAGCATGGATTTTGTGAGTGAGGTTCCCTGAAGCAGCAAGGGAAATGACTGTTCTGCTGATTGTGGATTGTTTTTCTAGGATGACATATTTCATAGCATGTAAAAGAATTCACAATTTAGCCAAGATGGCTAAATTGTTTTTCTAGCAAATAGTCCATTTGCATGGGGTCCATGCAACATCGTGAGTTATTGGGATTCCAAATTTGTGAATTCGTTCTAGGAGAGTTTGTGGGAGAAGGTGGGACGTAAGTTGCAATTCACTTTTGCATATCATCCAGACTGACAAGCAGATAGAGGTTGTAAATCATAGTCTGGAGAATTTGCCCAAGTGCTTGTGGGGTGAAGAAGTGAACCAATGGGAGAAGTTAAGCCCAAGCAGAGTTTTCCTACAACTTGTGCATTGTAGCACAAGTGAAACACCCTTTCATGTGTTGTATGGTAGACATTCGTGAGTTCTTGAGGCTGTGGACAGAGACGCTCACTAGTCCGTTAATGACCCTGTAATAGTAGCAGATACACCAATGAATTCTGGACAAAAATGCAAATTACAAGCTTTGGGTAAACAATAATTTGAGGCATGTGCCGTTCCATCAGTGAGAGTAGGTTCTGGTTCAACTATGTCATGATTAGCAGCATTTTAGGTTCGGGAAGATGCAGCTGTGAAGGATCAAACTAATAACAATTTGAAAGAAAATTTCTGATAAACACTTGCGTATTGATTCTTCCTGCGAGGTTGAAGGTATCACCAATTTTCAACATATGTAATCTAAGGAAATGGAAGCTTGCAATAGAGGAAAATCTGGGTACTGTAGCTAATGTATAGAGGAGTCTTCAAGCCAATCCATGATGGAGGGATTTCATGTTGCAGCAGAAGCTTGCTTGAGAAGGATCTCACGAAGGCAGCTGCCAAACGTTTGTTTACAAGGTTATCAGGTTGAGGACATGTTGAATTTAAGAAGGGAGTTCTGATGTGGAAATTGTCTCACTTAGAGAATATGACTGATTAAATTTTTATTCTTGGTCCGAGTTGTAGGACTGATTAAATTTTTGTTCTTTGTCTGAGTTGTAGGACTGATTAAATTTTTGTTCTTTGTCTGAGTTGTAGGACCGTGAACTGTAGGAGAAGATCAAAGTGATGTGGACAAATCTGTCACCATGGCAGTGCTGATTTAGGATTTTTTTATTATATTTCTGCACGGGCAATAAATCATATGCAAATATGGAGTGTACACATGCTAGATAGTAGTTATATGCATTTATGCATGTTGGTGCCATGATCTGGTATATAGATAAATTGTAATGAGAGAATGATGGAGTTGGCTGTTTGGGAGGAGGAGAGTCTCTAGATAGTAGGAGAGAGTAGAAGATTGTGAAGTGCTGCTGATAAGCTGATGCCAACCTTGATTTGTATTTCTTTTATATAATGCTGAATATTTCTGCCCCATCTAGAAAGGGATAATCACCCAAAGGCTTAATGTTCATCCCACCAAAGTGGGCTCCTAGGTGGTCAGTGAATGAGTGAAAGCCTAACCTTTTTCAAGTAGCTGTATCCAAGTAGCTATATCCAAGCTCAAATCTAGGTCTTGCAACTTTAGAAACAGGCACTTTACCCTAACTCCAAATGATATGTTCTTCATAATTTTTGTTGTAAGCTGCTATGGTCATATTTGAGTTAACTTATGCTTTGGAATTAAGTTAAGAGAGAAATTGTGAGTTTGCCATGGGTAAATGGTTTAACGGGAGTGATTGATTCCTCTTTCATAGATTGTTGGATTTTGGTTTCTTGTATTGTTGGTGAGGAGAACTCCTTATTAGTTATTGCTATTGTAAATAGGGCAATTTGTGAGTGCTATTGTTTTGAGAATTTTGTGAGCTGATGATATCGTGAGCTGTTTCTATTCCTTGTTTGGGAGTTCAAATCTCTGCCTATGCTTTCTCTCGTGAGTTCAGAAAGAGCTCACTAACAAAGCAGAATGCGTCATATACTAACAAACAAAGCCTAACACACATTTTTTGAAGAAAACAAAGAAAACAGAAATGTAAACAAACAAAAGAGAATGTGCTTCCTATCAATTAATAACTAACGTATGAATCCTATTAACAGCTAAAACATTAACAATCAAATTTTCATTTAACCATTTAACAAACATTAAAAACATAACATCATTATCACAAGGACACCACAAATTGATACAAGGCCACCACAAATTCATACAACGACACCACACATGGACATCACAAATTAACATCAATATGTCAAGTAAAGAACACTATAATGTATAAAACAGACATGAACATTGCTCATAAAAAACATAACATTATTAGTCTTCCTTTGTCATAACTTCACTCCTCTCCATTCAAGATGAATCTAGGAAAGATTCCAAAGTAATATGGTTTTACATTGTAAGAAAAATTTTATAATCTTTAGTTTCTGTTTTTATCATGAAGCATGGTTGCAATTAGGTGACAGCATTATGTTATTGTTTGTAGACTCATGGATTTTGTTGATTTACTGGGACAAATGATTGAAGAGCACCATAATGTTCAGCCGAATGCAAGGACATATGCGTAAGTAAAATTTTGTGTGCTTACAGGATTTTCTTATAGTTTTCTTTTGGATGATTAAAAAAAAACCAAAGCAGGTGTATAACAAGATACACGATCTTTTCTTATCCCAATGAAAATGTGCCATCAAACTTTTATTTCTTAAAGTCTGTTGGGAATGGTTTTTTTGGTGTGCATATTTGGTTAAAATTTTGTTGATCTCTTCACACTGCTATGATGTGATGATTTTTAGTTTTGTGTTCAATGTTTTTCTTTTTTTGAGAGAATGTTCAGGNGGGCGCAAAAAACACCGTAGATAGTCAAAACAATCATCATCCAACCACATGGAGCACAAGGCCCAAGCTTGCCAGGAACATCCCCGCTATGGGTGCGTCAACAGCCTATGACAGGCGCAGTGTGGACTTTCGAGGGCATTGAGGATATCCAACGTATTACGGTGAAGCTCGGAGTCCACAAAATTGGCAGCTTGTTGAATTGCTTGCATGGCTGATTCACATTGGCTCTGCTCCTTGACTGACGTCCCCTAGTTTGAGTGGAAGTGTGCAGATGTTTGGCGGATGTGACGTCGAAGTTCCCCCATGAGCAATTATAGTTGATGCCCAGGACGATGTATGGACATCGTCCATCCCAAAGCCATTGGCGTGCACTCTACTCGTGCACCCGATCCAGCTGGCGTTGTCTTTGCCCTTCCTCTTCCTGCTCTTGCTCTTGCTGTGCTCGCTCAGCCGCCTCACGCTCTCTACAGGTGGTTTCCTCCTGAATTAATTTCTCCCGAACTTGAGCCCGGATCTCATCCACCAGTTGGGCCTGGGCAGCCTCCGCCAGCAAGGCTTGCTGTCGGATTAGCTCTTGTTCCTGCTCGCGGAAATGGGTTTCCAACTTGATTTGCACGAGTGCGAGGGCTTCATCCCATTTGGCCTCCCACTTTCAGTGCTCTGCATCGCACACAGTGGTTGTTGCCTCTGCTGTCGCACGGCGCATCTCCTCATCTCGTCTCTCTTTGCAATCCAATGCTTCAAGTGGGGAGACCTTTGACACTGCCATGGGGTTAGAGGCCCGCGGTGCCCCACGACTGCTCTGCCTCCTGCAGTAAGTCACCACAGGTCTAGTCCCCGAGACCCCAAGACGGGCTAAAAGGGAGGGCCTGGGTGGAGAAACCCCAAGGGGGGGGGGACCCCGACTCCGCTTAAGGTTGCACCCCCATTGCCCCTTGCCACAGGGCTAGGATAAGCCTAGAGTGGCGGCCTCACTTCTACTCTTGCAGTGTTGCTAGAAAAAACTAGGGTAAGTTAACCCTAATTTCAAGCTTCAGGCACTTGAGGAAGGAAAAATGAATGCCCTGGAGCTTGGACCCGTTACCAGACTGCACGAAGAAATGGTCCACCAGATCAGCAGCTCGGGCCCAAATAGGTGGCAGGGAGGATCTGGGAACTTGTCGACTTTGCATGCATGACACTGGTCTAGCGAAAAATAGTTTAGCACCTTGCAACCCATGCGTGGTGTGCAGGATGATTTCGAATTTTGCCTGGGCCCCAGACACCTAGCAATCGAGGACTCTGTGATAATGACTTTAGTGCCTCGAAAAAAGGTGCGGTCCTCTCGCCAGTTAGAAAAGAAAGCATCGTCTAGGAGGGCCGGATCTCCCACCAGCTGCAACAGGACGTTATTCCAGCCGCAGCAGGACGTTATTCCAGCCGTACTGTTCCACTAGTCCCCACAATTCCTCGTCATCTTGGAATTCTGGGCAATCAGGTTCGTAGGTTGGCATAACCCCCATCGTCGCTTCAATTTCTCTCCACATAGCCACAACTTGCGAAACCACTTGTAGAAAGGTCGGGGGGGGGGGGGGGGGGCGCAGACGGTGCTATAGAAGGATTTTGTGGTTGCGTATTTTCCACACCACCCATAAAAGCAGTGTGGCTTGGGAGTCGCCCGTCAATTTAATCGGGGGAGCCTAGCCTGTCTCTCGCCATGTGGTGCGCATGTAGGTGCATTGGAAGGTGAAGTGCTGAATGGTCTTGGGTGCAGTGCCACATAGTGGGTAGGTGTCGTCAAGATCAAAGCCCCACTTGCGTAAATTCGTCTATACAAGCAGTGCATTGCTCTCTAGCAACCACAAGAAAACTTTAACTTTCTTGGGTAGCTGTCCCTACCATATTTGACGCCATCCTGGTACCGGCGGGTACATAGCTGACAGCAAGTGGTGTGGCTCGAAATTCAACCACCCCCGTGTCTGCATTTTCAATGCATGGTTGCAGAGTGACCGCCAGGGCCTTGAATCCTATGTTCTCACCTGCCACTATACGTACTTGGCATTCATGATTTTGACCCACTGGGTTGGTTCCCTGATTTGACGTGTAAAACGAAGTAGCAGTCATTGTTGACCCAACGTTAGTTCGCCCTCAAATTTTGAGATGCTCAGCCCCCCTAGGTTAGGGGCATGTGATTTGGTCCCAGCTGGCTAGGTGCAATTTGCACCCCCCTTTGTCCCCCTACTAGACGAAGCGGCGGATGTGCTTATCAATGCTTTTAGTAATGGCGCGCGACAGGGTGGCCATAGCAGCCACAAAGCGAGTCATTGCCGCAAGCACCCCTGAGGCCAGCACCAACGTCCCCTTCCGAGTCAGAAAAAGATTGTCCCAGTTTCTGACCCGGCTCTCAATTTTTTCTAACAGCGCCCCTCATGACACACATTGACCCCAATGGAATAGCGGGATGCCTTGGTATGTATCCTTGATCATTCCAAACGAAATGTTCAGGATTTGCACCACTCTACTTTCCACATGAGCATCCACATTTAGAAAATGAGCTATTGACTTAGCTCAGTTAATTACCAGTCCAAGCTCGTCTGCCATCCAAGAGAGTGCCAAATTGATGCCACGTGCTTGTGGGACCCTAGTGCAATTGATCAGTATTGTGTCATTAGTGTAATGCTCAGCCAAACATTCTACCCCTACAATTTCCAGGCCCCTGATGCCTGTTGCTTTGCAGGAGGATTGCAGAAGGTCCATAGCAAGAATGAAGAGTAACGGTGAGAGTAGATCCCCCTACCGTAACCCCCCACCAGGTGAGGAGAGGCCCCATACCATGTCGAAAGAGAAGCTAGCGGAGGATTGTAGGTGGATGCAGAGTTGGATAAAACCTGGGTCAAATCCTTTTTTCTGCATGATGGTGGCCATGGCCTCCCAGCTGAGTGTATCATACGCTTTAGTGATGTCTAGTTTGAGACATAACTCGGGGAACTTCGAGAGTCGAAGAGAGTGGAAAACCTCTTACATTGGAAGAACTTGGTCTTGCAAGGTCCGGCCTTGTACAAACCTTGTTTGATTGACCCCCACTAGTTTGGGCATTAGCGGAGCCAACATATCAAATTGGTATATCGTAATGAAAAAGATCTTACCTTTAGGAGATAAGATGGGTATTTGAGCTTGATGATCTATGGCTTTCTTCTGGGTGTTGAAAGACACATATGTCTTCTCTTTTGGTTGGCAAAAGTATGTTGGAATGATGTTAGGTCTTGCTAGGGAGATTTCTGCTCCACTGTCAATCAGAACGTCTACAGGATATGCTTTAAAAGATGGGAATTTAATATAGAATGTACACATAGGTAAAGTAGATTTTGCCTGGATGTTTTTGTTTACCAGTTGTATAGTTGAAATAGCTTTAGTCTCTTCTTCGTATTGCTGTCTTTGTTTGCTTGTTTCTTCTATTTGCAACTGCTCTAACTCATGTGTGGCCCATTGGATGAATGTCTGAAGTTGTTGTATGCGATGTTGCCTCCAGACTGATTTTTTGAGGTTAGGGTGTCCAGGAGACTGTGGGGGTTTAGAGGAGCTAGTTGATCCAGCTTCTGTTTTTGCTTCTGAGCTTGACGTTCTCATAGTTTTTTCAATTTTTTCTAATTCTTCCACTTCTTCTGGTTAGAGAAGGGGTTGAGAATCTAGGAAACTGTCTTGTAGCTGGAGTTGCTTTTTATGCCATTTCAGTTCTTCCTTGTTTTGTTGTATATCCGTTGGACAGCAATGTACTTATGAATATTATCAACCGGTATTTTTTCAGTTTTTGCTTTAATTTATCTAATTGTAAACTAAGTTCTATATACATAGGGTCATCTTCTGGGTTAACTAGTTGTCTTTTTGGTTTAACAGGTTTTTGCGACCTATGGGATTGGTGAGATGATAAGGATGCTGGGTTCATGTTATTGTAACAAACTACATCTGAATCATCAAAATTTGGGTCAACATCCCCCCTGCAGAAAAAAGGAGTGTCATCCTGAATGTAATCAGGATTCAAAGGAATGTCATCATCAGACTGATAATTAGACAATTCAAGGAGAATATCTCCGTGTTCAAAAGGGATTTGATCGTCAGAAAGAAGCTAATAATGTGAGAGAGGTAGTAGGGCTGCTCGTAGCCTGCTACCTCCCCCCCAGTTCGGGGGCCGTGGGGGCACAAGGGGTCCTCCTCTCCTTGTGTCTTCGGAACCATATTGGCATGGCAGTTCCATGCGTTAGTAAGAGGAGGCTACGACCTACCTCATTACCCCACTTGGTAGGACCTTGCCTGGGAGGGTTGCGTAGTTCAACTCTGCGTTGGGGTGTTTTTACCGGGTGTGTCATGGGACGTGTTATGGGAATGTTGCGTGCGCTCCTTGGAGCGCGACACCAATTACCAGCACGCGGTGATGAATCTGGAGGGTTCAGCTGGTAGTCCCCGTGGTGTCCACGTGAGTGGAGCAAGAGAGCGCTATCTAGCTTGTTAGCGAATCGTGAATATTGTCTATGAAACACCGCTCAGGAGACATGCTAACACTAACACATTGTTTGTTGGCATGTGTTTCAGGATTGTTGATTGCTAAGGCGTATTCCTCTTGAGTTTTGTCCCGATTCAGAATCTGCTTGGGAAACTCTTGGGGTGCCGAACAACGTTCTCTGGGGCAACGTTGTTACAAATAATATTGTTAAGACATATTATGATTTATAATAAAATTGACTTTGGAAGGATATTGGTCCTTCTTTGGACAATTTGGGGAGAAATGGGGTCCTTTACAAAGAAAACATTTAAGATTCTGTCTAGAAGCTTTAAACTTTCTGCGTTTAAACATTCCTCTAAATTTTTGATATGGTTGTTTTGCTGGGTATTTACGTCGCCATTGACGTTGAGGTCTACAAAACTTTCTAGGCTTTCTAGAAGACTGACAACAAGAAGATGCCTTTAAATATATATCCTTTGGACATAATTCTAAGGATAAAGATTTACCTAATCTACTATTTAACTCTTTTATTTGTCTTTGTGCCTGTTGGTCATAGCAAATTTCTCTATTAATGTCTGTGCTAAATTGTTGTATAGCACCAAAAGTCATTTCAGCAAGGACTAAATCTCTTCTTTTTAGTTTTGCTAAGTATTTATTACAAAACGGTTGAGGGAGACATCCTATCAAGTGTTCCTTAGCACCTACTTCATGAGTGAGTTAACCACAGTAATACAGTTGTTCCATTTCTTCAAGGAATTTGTGTAAATCTTGGATACGGTGTAATCGAGCTTTATAGTACCTATCTCGGTATACATTATCCTAGTTTTCTTTGTCTCCAATACATTCTTTAATAATAGCATTTAAGAATAAAACTACCAGAGCATTTGTTTATTTTCTTTTAATATTGTCTGGAATGTGATTCCACCATCTACAGAGGATTCCCCTAAAGTTATAAGTAGCATTCCAGATTGCCATTTTTGATTCTTTGTGCTCTAACAAGATTTGTACCGAGAGATAACTTTGAATTGCATTGATTGTATCCTATCTACCCTTAATATCCTTGTTATCCATGGAGAATGTAGGAAACTTATCTCCAGATTTTCTAACTTGGATTGCAGAGAAATCTATGAGATTTTCGTAATAACTACCAACTATTTGTTTTAGAAGCATTTCTTCTTCACTATCTAGTGAAGCTTCTTTTTCTGACTTTGTTCCAGAATCAGATTTTATCTTGGGTCCGCCAAGATTGGCACTGACTACCTTTTTTTTTTTTAACCTTTTCTAGCTTTCTCCTTGGCCGTAAATCTAGCGCTATGAGATTTACCTGTAGGAGGAGGTGATCCTGTGAAAGGTAATTCATCTTTCTTTTGTCTAGAGCTTCCTGTTTGTTTTGGAACCCATATCTAGTGGATAGCTTTTACGTCTTTTTGTACTGAGTCTAATAAGGCACTTTGTCTTTGACTATTATCTACTAATGTACCTATACGTTGGTTTGCCCAGTTTTGTAACTAGATTGTGTTGGAGGGTGTAGGGATGGATTTTTTAAAAGGAAGGACATAGACTACTTCATTAGGGGCTTGATTATCTTGATTCATGTTGATTTTCAATAAAGCATTGCATTCCATACAGTGATAATGACCTTGTTTTTGTATTGAAGTATGAGGGCAGGAAGGGTCTACGGAAGAGTTGATTGAAGAAGTAGATTCTTCAAAAGAGGTTTTCGAAGATTGATTCCAAGCAGGCTTTTCCTTTGGACATCTATTTGTCTACTTTTTGTAATATGGCTTTAGATTTGGATGGAATGGGTCCTAGAACCTTTTCAACATCCATTGTAATATTCAATTGTTTGAATATTTTAGCTATCTTTTCCGCAGCTTTTATTTTTCATCTATGTTTGATTATTTTGTGGTTATAGGGATTTGAGAAGTTTTTGTAGAAGATCTAGGGATTAGATCTAAAGGATTTGATACTGGTGGTAAGATCTGTTTAGATCTAGAACTACGCCTGGGTTTTTCAAATGTATCCTCTTCTATAAACTTTGGTGGTTTCAATTTTACCTGATACCTATGCTTACTAGGTCTAGATTTCTTTGGCTTGATGTATTCAAAGAAATCTTCCTGTAACTCTGTTAGATCAAGGTATTGGGTATGGACTAGTAAGTCCTCTGTGTTGATTTGTACCCAATATTCTAGTTTCGTTGATCTAACATGTACAGCTTGCTTTCCTAAGGGTAATAATGTTTTAATACTTGTACCGAATAGCTTAAAGACTAATCTAGTTCCTTTTGTAGCATATATGCTATTTTTGAACCATATCTAATGGAATATAAACTATTAACATTAAACTAGAAAGTAAATTTGGATCGTGCAGAGACAAAGTAAAGTTTGGGAGTGTGATGACCAGGGCGTCGGTCTCTAACTAACATTTTGCTTGTGTTATAATGGCATCTTTGAAATTCTTAAAGTGTCTGTCAATTAACGCGATCCAATAGGGATTGTTAATCCTATAATTAAAATGCGGATGGATATGAATGTCTATTTCTGCTATGTGGATGTAATTGTATCCGTTGTTTGTCCATCTAATTGAATGTCTTATTCTTTTGGTCCATTTCTTCAACCACAACAATATCAACAATGTATCGGACCTAATCCTTGGAAGTTGGCACCTTGGAGTGTTCCCTCTACTGTGCAACAAACTTCATCATGCTATCCTCTTTCCTTGCATGAAACTTAGTAGGCTAGGAACCAAATATCTCATGTAATTCTCCATCAATATTGGCCAAATCCACCACTACTATCTTAGTAGTTGCAATTTCGACAATGTCTATCATGGCCTTCTGTACCATTATAGGAGGGAATTTCAAATTAGCCATAGTAGGGACAAGTCAGGTTCTTTAATGCAATGTACTACCATCGCTTTCCATCATCATATACTATTGAGCAGTACCACAATAATCATGTTGTTCATATGGCAAAAAACTCATCACCTCATAGACAGAAGTTTTGCGTAAGAGAATGATGAATACAATAGTTAGTGAGGAATCATGTTTGTCCCCTCCTTCACCATCATCTTCAAAGAAACAGGACCATGGGGATTGTGCTTCTAAAGATCAAGCAAATGAAGTTTTCACTCCTTCAAATAAAGGCAAATGTAAATGTCCACAAGTGGAAGAGGAAAACTTTATCTTCAAAATTTAATCATCAATGCCAAGACTTGAGATGCTACAAAGAAACTCAATCATCTCCTCAACCATTTGGTGATGTTGATTAAAAAAGAGGTTGTCAGGTGCCAACCTTGAACTTAGTCATGGGGGAAAAGACCTCTATATAATGCCTTTGGTATTTGAGTATGCTTTGTTTCTTTGTGTGTATTTTTGTGTGCATATTTTTTGAAACTAATAGTATATCATTCTCTAATTTTCTTATTCTTTTGGTTTGGTGTGATTTTGTGTGCATGTTTTTGAGCATATAGATCTATCAATTTTGGTTTATTATTTCTTTAGAGTGCTTTTTATGTGAGCCTATTTTTGTTATTAATGATTAATCAATTTTGATTTTCATATTCTTTTAAGTGTGTTTTGTGTTTATATGGGAAATCAATTAATGTGCTTTATGAATGCTTGCATTGAGAGCCAAATGGTAGATGGGTGAGCTTATAGATGCGATGATGATGCAAGAGTGCTGAATGAGGCCAACGTGGAACTTTGGATGATGGAATGCACACACAACGCTCATTCATCTATTCCAATTTCTTTTACCATCACTTGTCAACCAAACATATATTCAGTGAGGAGTTAGATCTTGTGCCACAAGTAGGGAAGTTGTTGCTATTAGATACATAGGTGTCTAGTGGGCCCAAACTTTAAGGTGTCAACTTTGGAAACTTGGATGAATGCTTGGTTGCAGTTTAGAAAATAGTGTGTTATCAAGGGATCCTGTGACCATTGGAATGGACCTTGATTGGTGGGGATTTATTGTGTGTTTGTGCTTGCCTTGCCTGACCACATTGGTTAGAGGAGGTTTGTGATTTCATGAACCTACGCTTGCCACATTGAGGTCATGGGTGAGGTGATTGATTTATTAAGGGCATGTGAAGGACTCTAGGTTGTGACCCAACACTCAAAGCATCTCTAAAGGATTGATTTTTCCAAAAGTAACGATTGTTTCCTCTTTTGAAGAGAAAAAGAAAAGGAAGATAAATAAACATGTAAAACTTTAAATAAAAAAAGAAAAGAGAATGAGATGGTAGAGATACAAGCAACAGATATTNTTGTTTAATACAATCCCGAACTCTTTCTCAAAAAAAAAAAAAAACAGATATTTTCTTGTACATTTAGCCCATACAAATTGGTAGCATTACCATTTTGGGCTTGAAACTTATTTTGTGTTGCTCACAACTAAGAATACGAGTTGTGTCTTAGCACCTCAAATTGGTACTTTTACCATCCAAGAAAGATGAATTGTCTATGATCAACTCATTGGGTTACTTGAGAAGACCAAACAAATGTAAGTCTATGACCATTAATCATTACACTGTCCTAGCTCTAGTGGTTTTGAAGACCTAGAAGTCAATCTTAGAGGAAACTCTAGTGAAGTCAAGTGCTACTTTCAATCAAGTTCTAATCAAAAGGTTAGAAAAAAAGGAAAACAATTTGATCATGATAGGGCACCACTATGTTCATTGCCCATCCAAAGTACAATGTGTGGATTTGATTGTTTAGCATGGCCAAAGGGATTGAAGAGAGGTTTCCGGTAACGTCAAATTTGGGAGCCTACCTTACATATGTGCAACAAGGGAAGAAAACTAAATTGGATTCTTGGACTTCTAGATGAATTTGTAGCATTTTGCTCAATCTAGCTTCATCAATAGTCAGACTCAGACTGTGGAATAATTGGGACTAGATGACATTGGAAGCGGTGGTGCTACAATGCATCTCTGAAGGGAGACCTTGAGAGCTATCCTTACTAGTTGGGTGAGCAGTGGTGAAGGGAACCATCAGAAGATCCCTTGTGGAGTGTGGTGTATGCTCTCGTGCTCTAATGGGCTAACTGAATTGTTGGTTGGGGCTTGGTGATGTTGCATTGTCCCTTTTTCTTCTTTAGTCCATTCAAGTTCTCCATCCTATTCTTTCCTTTTAGAGCATCTCTAGTTCATTGTTGTGCATGTAGTATGTTGGCCAAGGTGAAGTAGAGGATGAGATTTGGCCATCCAAGGGGTGGATTCACATTTGATGCTAATGTCTTGCTGGTTATTGAGAATCCACTGGTGTCTCATTCACAGGATTCAACAAAAAGGTAGGAACCTACTATAGGGAGGATCCACTTTTGAATTCTTGGTGGCTGAACATTGGGAGTGAGTGAGCTCAATTCTTAAATTCCCAGAGCATGATAGTGGTTGCATTGCATAAAGCACTTGATTGGTTTCATGCTTGGGTAGTATCAACACTATAGGTTTTAGCAGTTGATGAAGACATTTCATTTTTTATCAAATTTAATTACCTGCCTATTTACATGTTTATTTATTGAAGTATTTAATGAAATTTAGTCCTAGTTAGTCTCTAAGGATTCATGTTTCTGCCTTCTTCTTTGACTTCTACAATAATGGGATTCCTGTCTTTCTTCAGTTCTTGCTTTGGTGACAAAAAGCATGGTGACTGGGTGCATAGAGAAATTTTTATATAGTCTTTGTACGGCTTGATTTGGGAATTTCAGCAACCAGGGTGTTATTTTTAGTTTTTATTTAAATTTTAAAATTTTTTGATAACATGTTTTACCCTTTTCTTGGTGCTTTTTGGGGCTTTTGCGGCATGTTTACTTAAAAAAATTCCCAAATTTTTCACACATGTGAACCGCATGGGATTTCCATGTCTTTTGAAAATTTCCTCACAAAAATAATAAATAAATAAAATAAAAAAATTTATTAAATTTTTGTTAATTAAAAAAATTAATTTTTTTAAAAATAATTTAAATTTATTTTTAAAAATTATAAATTAAATTTTAAAAAATAAAAAATTTGAAAAAAGTTTGTTCACGTTGTGTGCACTGCCAAGTGGCAGCACACTTGTTAGTGTGCTGAAGTGCAGTAGTGCACAATAGCAGTGCGTTGCCATCTGCAGCAGCGCTGCGTGGCCTTTTCAAAAGACGGCACACCGCTTCATATTTTTTTATATAAAATAGAATAATTATAATTATTTTTGTTTTTAAAAATAAATAGCAATAACACAACTTTTTTAGCCGTGTTGCCTTTCCTACCTACCATGTGTGCATTAACTTCCCACTTCCCAAGCGCCATGCTTGCATTTTGTATTTTGATTTTGTTTAATATGAGTAATAAGAATGATTTTTTGGTTATTTTTTTCTTTCTTTTCCTTTTGCATTTCTTGTCATTTCTTCCCCACTTTTGCTCATATTTGTCATTTTCTTTTGTTTTACCATTGTTTTTTATCGTTTTCTCTCTGTTTTGGGTCATTTTCTCTGGGTTTTTCTCATTTCAATGGTTTCTCTATTTTTTTAGCTTTTGGTCTGCCAAGCAACTGAATTTTTGTGATTTTTGTCATTGTGCCTTTATTGTTGGTGTTAACATTTATTTTCCTTGTCCGTGCCAGCTTTCTCACATCTCAATCATGGGGGAGAGGCACAAAATCATTTATGATTTTTGAATATTATCATATCACATTTTGCATACTTGCTTGTGTTGGAATCTCGGTTGTGATAATGTTTCACCTATTATCCTTGGATTTTATACTTTTTATCATTCTTAGCAGCATTCTTTGCAATGGGTGTATAGGATCTCAAGGAGCTTATATGATTTTTTAGCGTTTTTCACACCAAAACAGGTTCCAACAATTAGGTTTCATGCATTGAAAGTCATGATAAGATGGACTCGATGAACCGTTGGCCTCCATGGTGGAACTGACTAATAGACATATCACTTAAATCACCAATTGAACTTGATCCAGTTGAACCTCCCCAACCAAGAAGATCTGAAGGTTTCAAATCTTGTTCCCTGAATACCATGTGGGGGACATGCACAATAATGACTGTTTGAAGTGAAGTTGAATAATCCATTTGTAGATCCCATTGATTGAAAAGGTATCCAAGAGAAGGTTAGAACCTATGCACTATGAGCTCCCCACACGACGTGAGCACCCCAGGGACAGGGATCCGCCTCCCCCCCGAAGACCAGGGGGAGCAGCTCCCCCGAGGGGGGGCAGCGCGGGGGCCGGGCC
>MNCI01009017.1:1043081-1054414 GCA_015680685.1 Gnetum montanum | reverse complement strand
AAACAAAGTGCCGAACCAATGCGTTAACGGCATTGATGACGTTACCAGGGGGGCGGCCACCGCAACGACGAAACGCGTGGTGGCCATGAGGATCCCGGCGGCCACCAGCAGACGTCCCTTGCGGCTCAGGAACCTGTTAGCTCAGTGGCTGGCCTGACGTTCCATCTTTTCCAGCAGGGGGCCCCACGTCGTGGACCGGCCCCACTAAAAAAGGGGGGATGCCAAGGTAAATGTCGGTGGGAGTCCCTGGCCGAATGTCCAACGTTTGCGTCACCCTCATTTGGACCTGCTCGTCCACGTTCACGAAATAGACTGCGGACTTCGCCCTGTTGACTGCCAACCCTAGCTCCGCAGCCAACTGATCCAACGCCAAATTAATGCATCGGGCTTGCGGGACCGCCGCCCTGCTAAGCAACATCGTGTCATCCGCATAATGCTCCGCCCGACAGGTCACCCCCGCAATGTTCAGCCCATCGACCCCGGATGTACTACAGTAATGTTGCATCAAGTCCATGGCAATGATGAAGAGGAGGGGAGAGAGTGGGTCCCCTTGCCTCAGCCCCCTCCCAGGGGACGCAAGGCCCCACAACCTCCCCCCCACATCAAAGGAATAGCCCGCCGAGGATTGCATGTGTATGCACAATCGGGTGAACTGCGGGTCGAAGCCTTTATGCTGCATGATGGTTTGTAGAGCCTCCCAGCTTAGGGTGTCGTAAGCCTTCGTGATGTCTAGCTTGAGACAAAGGCCCGGGTAACCCGAGCTCCTGAGTGAATGGACCACCTCCTGCATGAGGAGGATTTGGTCCTGGATGACCCGACCCTGCACGAAGCCCGCCTGGTTCTTTCCCACCAGCTTGGGCATGAGCGGCGCAAGCCGATGTACCAACAACTTTGAGAAGATTCGGAGGATCACGTTGCACACTCCGATAGGGCGAAACTGCTCAGGTCGTTGTGCGTCAACCTGTTTTGGGATGCACACAATTCGTGAACAGTTTATCTCCCTACGGATCTGTCTCCTGGCCAGCATGAGGTTCAGTGCGTCCAGTAGATTGGGCCCCACGATATCCAGGAAAGTTTTGAATTATCATTTTATTCTTTACACTTATAAAATACATAAAAGGTATAAAATTATCAAGATATCATTTCCCTACCATGGCAACATGGGTTTATTCATTTATATTGTATATATTATAATATTTTCATTTATTAAACACAACAATATACACAAGTAAACTTTGCAATTTACGTTCCCATTGTCTTTGGTGTTTACTATCAATTTGTTACGTGTACCATTGATAGACCTCTTGTGGTCTTGGCTAGGGGGACCCTATCAGTCCTCTAGATCTATTCTACCTTATTCCTAAGCTTCACCTTGCCTAACCAAGACTGCTCAAGACAAAAGGGAGTAAATCCATTAGCATAGGATCCTTTAAAAAGGATAAGTAGCATATGATTAGATGCACTTTTATCAACACCAGTGAGGAGAAAATTGAAGGCAAACATAAGGCAAGTAGGTACCTAGACCTTATCAATTGTAGTCATGACTCATTCTAACCCATTTCTTCTCTTACTCTATATGAAGTTGTAGCCATTACATTGGAGATCCACTATAGATAATTTTACCATTAGTTCGTGCATAGCTTTATCTCTTGGATGGGGAGGTGTCACCCCAAGTCTTCTCTGAATCAAATAGGTGTTGATTGAAGTCCCCAATAATGATCCAGCTATCCTTGTTAGGAATGGATTGTGCAGCCACTCTCAATTGCAAGATCTGGTCGTCGGGTGTAACATCCTTATTAATTATCTATAAAATCTTATAAATAACTAATAGACATGTTATGAAACCCCAAGGATTTGGATTTAACCTTTAATTACTAATTCAAAAGGAAGCGGTAAAATAGATAAAATTTATTAACTAGAAGCATAAATATAGTAAAACATTACAATATAGAAAATTTCATATTACTTGCATACATACTTAAATAAAAGTTTTTTAAAGAAAATCGAAGTGTTGTGCAGCCACAAAAAGGTGAATTTCTAAAAATTCAACTAAGTGCATCATAAGATAGTGCACAAAATAATGATCGCAATGACACTTGTTTTGGATTAATTGGACATCTAGAAATAAAGTTATTTACATTTTAAGTTTATTAAGTAAATAATAAAATATTAATAAAGAAAAAATAATAATTTTAAATTTTCCTAAACATATAGCATGCACCGATATGAAAATTGTTCCTTGAGAAGTCATGGTCCCAACGGCATAGATGGAAAATTCATATATATCATACTTTATTATTTATTCACAAGAATAGGTAGATTGCTCAAATATCCAAGAAGTGAACAAGGCTTCTATTTTACAAAAAACAAAATATACAGAAATTATTTTTCAAGTTGAGAGGGTTCATTTTGTACAGAATTGGTCCATCTTTCATCCTATGTCCCTCTTCTGATGCTTTCTTGTTTATTTTGGGCTCTCTGCATCGAAATGCGGGAGAAGTCAAAACTTCCCAAATAAGAAAGGTTATTTTATTTTCCTCTTCATGGATCATAAAGGTTATGGGCCAAAAATCTTAGGATGTGGGCTCGGTAAAGGGTTCCAATAAGATATTCAAAATGTTACAAGGTTCAAAAATGTCACAAATTTTCCTGAAATCTAAATAAAATTCAAGAATTCGAAGAAAATATATATTTTAATTATTTAATTCCTTAGTGTTTAAAGGTATCAAAAATTTGTCTACCAAAATCCCAAAAAAAAATGTATATTTTAATTAGGTATCTTTGAAAGCTAGGTCTTGGTTACCCTCACTGCCAAAGGAAGTCATTGACAGCTCTTGGAATAACCTCACTACTATCATCAGATTAACATTGTGACCCTAGACAAGTCCCTCATGGCTAGGTCTTGGCGAAAGCCTCACTACTAACATCCTCAACAGCTAAGGCACACGTATCATTGGAAGGATAGATCTTGACTATGCCTCACCACATACCACTAGACTCAACTACTCAGTGCCATGGTCTTGGCTAAATCCATAGCCTCACATAAACTTACAAATCACATAAACTTATTTTTAATTAGCTCCAAATCTTAGTTTAATAACAAAAGGTAACAAGGGATATGTTTTGGGTAGGGTTGGGGTCCATAATAGCTCCATTAACAGAATATTATATAAGCACATGTGCATACTAAAATAATAATAAAATAAAAGATGCATGACTAGATGTGTATAATAAACCATAAATGTGCATAAGGAAGTAGCTATGCATAGCTAGATACTTGCAAGGGAATGATAATTGACAAACGAAAAACTCCTTGGGGTAATTGGATTTCAACATTTAAGCATAAAATATAAAGTAAACCTATGACTGAGATCTGACAATAGAAAAGTAAAGGATACAAAACTTTAACAAAACATCGTAGTAAATGGATTGCATTCACTTATGTAGGAAATTAGTAACAACAACAATAATAGTAATGTAATCCTATGTTTTAATCAAGAGTATTATAATTAATTCATTGAAACACATCTAACAGGATTAAATGATTAATCATATGCATTAAATAACTGAATCTTCCAAATTCTTGGGCTGTGACATCTGGTCTTTGGGGTCTAAAAAAATTTGTGATCCAAAGGTCTGTTACTTTGTTATAAATAGTCTGTACGTAGTCCAAAGCAAATACTTTCGTAATCTTATTCTTTGGAAGAATAGCAGGGCCTCTAGCTGTTCGGCTACAGAAAATAAAGTAAGAGTTCCAATGATCCCAGCAGAAAATTGTTATTTTTAAGTTGAATTTCTTAATATGAATTTATGCTTGTAAGATAGCCAAATAAGTTCTTTTTTGTTTCTGGTTCTTTTGTTCCATTTGTAATGTTGGAAGAGGTTTTACGTTGTAAGCCTTTGGGTTTTGACCATTTTTTCCTGATTTTTGTTGGCTGTTGTCATGTCTATAATTAAATTGGTGATGTTAGAGGTTTAGATCCATGTTCTATTTTGTTTACTTGCATAACCATTTATGAATTTGACATTTGACATGGATTGTAAGAAGAAGTTTGACTTGGAAATTGTTGGAGGTGAAGATCTTGGGAAAAATGTAAATGACAGGTGTTTCATTTCTATTATGTCTAACAATAGGAATTAGTAGGGCATGGGTTGGATCACCTCATCTTAGAGTTGAAACAGTCCGATGGATCAACATGGCACCTGAAGAAAGAAAATGTAGATTTAGTTCATAGAACATGATTGATGATAATTACCACACTTGAATGTCCTGATACAACTTTCCTTGAATGTCTAACCTTTTTCTTTAGCCATGGGCCACTACAGCGGCAAATTTTAGTCAGATTGAATTGTGTGAATGTTCTTCGCAGTAGTTCTCTTGGGTCCATTTTTTGGTATAGTAATAAATCCAAATTCAATTTTTATTATAATATTTTTTATCTATTATATCTTATGTAGGTGATTTTCTTATATGTAAGGTAGCTAGAAATTGACTCTTTAATCTATGAGGTGTAGCTTTTTTGGAAGTCTTCTCTCTTGCATTCTACAGATAATAGGTTCATTCCGATCAGGTTAATTATATTTAGAAAGAAATGGAGTAAAAGAGATGGCTAAAGCTGAATTGTCCGATACGTCCTTGTTATTTGCAAAAATGTAATTAAGTCCTTTATGTTCAGTAAAAATTGCAAAATATACTTTAGCTGTTTTAACTCTCTATTCAATTGATTTATACCTCCAATTGACGCTTTCTCCAGTTAGAAAACCAAAGTAGTTGTATTTCATAGCATCATTTGACAATGAGAGAACACTACAACACATCCATCAACAGTTTGAAATGAGAGGATAAGAACATTTGTATATTATTTTTTACCTAATCTGATTTCAATGACTAAGTCATGAAACATTATGTATAGGAAGAATTAGTTAATTATAAGATTTTTATGAGTGATGCTTGGTTGGAACTATTGTTTCCAGGCTGCTAGTAGAAGGTCTCACAAAATATTGCATAATACCTGAGGCTGTGAGGTACTTTCATGCTCTTGTGGCTTACAGTGGAGGAATGAAGCTATTGTATAATGATGGAAAATATGGTGATCCTCTTTCTCTTTATCTTCGCATGGTGTGCCGTGATGGTGCGTTTCCATTGCCTGCTTTTTGCATGTTTTTTGATAGCTTTCTTTGTTGCAACGTTTATTTTATTACAATTCAGAGTCAGAGAATTTAGGAATGGTCGGACATTTTCAAATGATTATTTATTTTTTGTATTATCACTACTGTTGCTTTGGATAGCTTATGCAATAACTTTAGTGATGTCTCTTGGTAGATCTTTAAAATCCTAAGACACTTCTAATCTTCAAATTTTAATTTTTCATTAATAAAGTTTTCTTTCTAGCTGTTTTTAAAAAAGACCTATGAGAAAACTTTAATATATTTATCCTTGAAAACATTTAAGCATTTCAAGTAATAAGTGAATCAATAACACTGGTTACATCTATTGTGCACACGCTCTGTGTATGTGTGTGCGAAAATGATATTAGCATCATGTTTGTTGATAACTGTAAACTAAACACGAGATTTTATTGCACCACGCCTTAAATTAACGTAATGATGGTGCATTAGCTATTCATTAAAACCAAAGGAATGTATCTTTGAACCAAAATCTCATATCCCAGAAATTTTGGGGACATATAAACATTCGACTGATCATATGATGTGAAAGATATTTTAGGAACAAATACGTTTTCTGAAGACTCTCAATAGCAAAGAGACATTTGTATAGAGAATGAAAGAGGAAATGATAATTCAAATACAAATAAGATAGAAAAATGTTATAAAATTAGAAATATAAATGTATAATTATAATGCATATTTTTCATAATCAGATCCCTTATGCCTTTCCAACTATATTTTCAAAATTTAGCTTCTATCAGAGACTCATGAGGACATTCATTTTTTGCATCCTAGTGTTTACTCATACTAAAAATGTCTGTTTCGTGGAGGGAAATCTTTAGGTATCGTTGCTTATGCTTTGGTCAGATTGACAAATGGCTCGCAGTTTTGTTGATCTTCTTGCAGCTTGACTGATTTGCTATTAGAAACTGGAAAGTAGCACAACTTTATGAGAGTGGATAACTAGTCTGCTGCAGTAGACTCATTCAGATTTGCAAGACATACCCATAGGGAAGACTTAGCTCTGGGCCTCTGGTCATGGCTTTTTTAAAATTCATCCAATCATGCCTTTAACTATGCTTTTCATGAACGTTATTAAGTCACCTGGATTCTCTATTTCGGTACTTGTTCAGCAGAAATCCTCTTTTTTCATGAGAATGTTTTATCCTTGCTGAAAGTTTCTCTTTCTGTTCCAACTTAGTACTACCATAGACATTGCCATGCACGATCACCTTCCAAATTTGTATCAAATTGCCATATATACCAACGGACCTTTACCGAAAACAGATTGATTTATCTCCCTTAACCCATAAAAAAAATGAGCTATGGACATTAAGTTGTATAAATTTAATGGTTTGCACAGAGGCATGACATAGTTATATGCAGTATCGGTTGTTAGAGCAAGTTCATGTAAAGCCCTGGAAAGTAACATTGGGTGGGTGTCAAAGCTTTGGACCTTATTGAGTTCACTGTCAAGAGCACAGTTTACATTGAGCTTGAAAATGAATTGAAAAGTTTTTTTTTAGTGATAGAGATATGCAGTATGCATGATGGTGGATTCCGAGAGTGCCATCCATTCATACCAGCTTCTATATATATTAATTTTACTTTATTACCATTGCGTTTTCGTTTTCCAAAAATGACATAGCTAATAGATTATATGACATCATTTTCTTAAAGACGTCGTTCTATAGGCAGCTTATGACTATGTGATATATTCTCAATTATGTCAATCATTCTTGGAATTTTAGATGTTTATTTCAGAAATAGATTTCATCGGTGCGTTTGGAACAGGACGAGCTGTTGAATTACTTGAAGCTTTGGAAGCTATGGTAAAGGACAATCAGCCACTTACATCAAGAGCCATGATTGTAGACAGAAAAGGGCGGACCCTTGTGAGTTCTTGGATCGAACCTATACAGGAAGAAGCAAACTTAGGATATGAAGTAAACTATGTAGATAGGTTCGTTTCTTACTCTTCTTCGGTCATCATGAATTTATAGATATGGTTTAAAATTATAGAGTTTAAATTCATTGCTTTCATTTCTTCTTTCTTGTATGGTTTCCTTTGTGTGATACATTTTACTAATAATTGATATTTAATAGCTTAAATTTAAATATGTGGCCTTAGCGTTTGTTTGACACATTTGATTTCCACATATACCAAGGAAAATTATTGGATTCCTTAAATTAATCATTCTAATGATGAACCCAAGTCAAAGAGTTATTCCATACTTACAGAGATTGGATTTAGATTGCGATTCAAACAATTGTGACCCAAGTTGGTTTTCGATCATGATCTAGTTCAGAATTGTTGTGATTTTGGGCAATTTCGTAATCTTTAAAAACACCAATTAGAAGTTTACACTTTTTAAACTTTAAACATTAAAACACCATCTGGGTAACAGAATTCAAGACTCAATATAATTATAAAAGTAGAGAGAATGAGCATAGAACATTCTGGATATGCATAATGTAGTTTCAAAGTTTTCAGCAATTTGAATGCACATTTTCTGTGAGCAATGCATTTAGAGCACAATGCATTCTTGGGGCGCTCATCACACATTCTTTAAGAGCATAGCAGTGCATGTTTCGATTTATTTGAACTCACTTCAGCAGCTGATTTCAGACATTCTTCAGCTCATTTGTTTTAGTTGACAGTGAATACTGAATACTGCATTGTAGCTTATATTTAAAAAAAATTTGTAATATATATGGGAGTATAAAAAATGAACTTATCTTGATATTCATACTTGATGCAATGTTATATGTTTTTTTTTTTGAGCTAATGTTCAGGAACTGTATTACTGAAAAGAAAACTTTACAGAAGATTTACAAAAAGCAGGCAAGATCCTGTCCCTAGGGAGGGAAAAACTCCCCTCCACAATCACATGGAAACTCACAAAAATGGTCTAGCCAGCCCATACCTCCCCTACAAAAACAACGTAAATGAGAAACCCCCTCCATGGTTAGCAAGTAAACAAAATTGGGGGTCTAAAGATCACCCCCATCCCCCTCAGGACCGACTCGTCCAAAGAATTATTTGCACTAAAAATCCAACACGAAAACATACCTTAACAAAAACTAGTTCTAAACCAGAGATTGAACTGAAAAACGAAATAGACAAGGGCTCCACCAAAGCCATTACAGACGCATAGGTAGGTTATGACATTCACAGTTGCCTCTCCAGAGCATGCAAAATGTCCAGTGTATTCTTGTGTAGTTTGGAGTCCACAAAGCCTATTGCCTGTTGGAACTCTTTTAAGAGCCGCCTCTCGTTTGGCTCGCTCCTCAGATGAACCTCTACCATTTGGATGGAACCTACCAGAAGTGCGGTGAATGTGTCGTCTAAGGGCATCCCACAAGGTTTCATTGTTGATGTCCAAAATAACGTATGGGCATTGCCCTTCCTCCAACCACTTCCGAGAATTCTACTTGTGTGCCTAATCAAGCTAGCACTTATGCTGCTTTCCTCCACTTGCTTCCTTTCCTATTGAATTTGTTCCATCCATTTCCTCTCCTTGCGTTCAATCTCCTCTTGCTTGAGCTCAGCCTGGATTTGGTCACAAAGCTCATCCACCATCATTGCTCGAGAGCTCTCTGCCTTCATGGTCTATTTCCTGATCAACTCCTGCTCATGCTCTCAGAATCAGGCTTCCATTTCAGCCTGAGCTTGTTGAAAGGCCTCCTTCCATCAAGCTTCCTAAGTTTGTTGCTCTACTTCTTGGGCTTGGCCACCTTGGCAAGCTCCGCCACAATCTCCACATCCCCACTTGAGCCCTATCTAGTCGGATCTGTTGCCTTTGCCATGGCCATGATCGAAGCCAAAATAGGTGACCCCCATCATGTTGCATGCTTCCTCGAGTACACCACCAAAGCTTTAGCAATCGACCCCAATCAGGAAGGTCTAGGAATACTCCTCGTTGGCTGCCTAGCCGCTGCACCTCTCTAGAGGGCCAAGATAAGCCCGAAGTGTTGCCCCCTCTTCTACCGCTACAAGATTTCAAGGAAAAATTGTGGCAGGTTGACCCTGTGCTCAAGGTACATGCATGCTTTGTAACTTGGAAGCATTTCCAGACTAGACTAGACAAATAATCTATCGACCAGCTTAGCCACACGTCTCTAGATCAACAGTAGGGCAAATTTGGGAACCTACCCACTCTTCGTACATGGCACCGTCCTAGGAAAAAATAGTTCAGCATCCTAGAGGCCCTTGGAAGAGGGCAAAATCATTTCTCCAGTAGCTAGGGTCCCTAAATAAAAGGCCAGCACCATCTTAGTCATCATGATCTCGACTCCCCTAAATCTCGTCTTGTCGACTTTCTAGTTGGAGAAGAAAGCTTCATTAGGAAGCTTCGGGTCATCCTCCCAACGCCGTAATAGCTCCGCCTAGCTGCAGCTCTCTACTAACCCCTAGAGCTCCTTGTTTGCCCAAAATGCCATGCAAGCCAGCTCAAACACTGGTGTAATCACCATAGCCACGACAATCTCCCTCCAAGCCCTCTTTGCGCTGTAAACAAGCTACACAAGGTCGGGGACATGCTATTGCCAAAAAATCTTATGGTTTCATATCTTCCATGGCTCCCATAAAAGCAACGTGGCTTTTGAGTCCCTCGTCAACAGTGCAAGTACATGCCACCCTGTTGCCCCCCATGTCTTGGATGTAGGGGCATTGAAAAGTGAAGTGAAGTATGGTCTCGGGCCCATCATTACATAGTGGGCAATTATCATTGACGTTAATGCCGCATCTTTGTAATAATGCTTGCACAAGCAAAGCATTACTTTCAATTAGCCAAACCTGCTGCCAACCAACTATTGGTGGATAGATCAATTTGATGAGCTGGCACAATGTTTCCCCCATCAAGCCCTGTGTCATCACGTACTGTGCATGCATGCAAAGCATCTTCTAGAGCCTTGAATTGTGTGGCCTCACTACCACCTATCGTATTTATGTCACATAATGCAAATCCACTGCGCAATCCCATCCCCCTGCTTCTCCAACTGTAACAATAGTTGTTGCTACCCCATTAGCAGTTCATCTTCAAATTTGAAAATGCCAAGTCCCCCCACATCCCAAGGGCAGGCAACCCTTTCCCATCCCACCAAATGCAATTTGCTCCCCCCTTGACCACACAAAGCTTCAGGTCAATTGAACACCACCCCAGTGAAACAATGGGATCTCAAGATATGAATCTTGGGGAGAACTTGGGAGAATCCCCATGATTTGTGAAATCCAACTACTCACTCTTGTGTCCACATTGATAAAATGGGCCGAGGATTTCCCCTTGTTAATCACCAGACCTACCTCCCTTGCCATGAGTGTGAGTGCTTGATTAATTTTCCATGCCTGGGACACCCCAACGCAGTTGAGAAGCATCATGTCATCCTGCATAATGCTCAACAAGACACTTCACCCTCGCGATTTCCAACCCGACACTCCCACGGCTTTGCAATAATACTTTAATAGATCCATAGCGATAATAAAAAGCAACGGCGATAGGGGATCACCTTGCCTTAACCTTGGACCAAGGGACGGAAATGGCCATAGCTTACCCCCCCCCCCCCCCACATCGAAGAAGAAAGCAACTAACTCCTGCATTTGAATGCACAAATTTACAAAGGCTAGGTCAAAACGTTTCTGCAACATAATATTCAAGAGCGCGTTCAAGCTAACAGTATCATAACCGAGATTCTGATAGCTCCACCTCGTCAATTGGACCCGCATTGTGCGCCCCCGTAACGCAGGGGGTTGGGCATTACGTCCTTCGAGGACGAAATCATGTTAGGGCAGCAACGGCTCTTGCACCGCCTAACGCGCCCGCACAGGGAACCGAGTCAGTGGGCCCGAATCATCAATGAAAAGTACATGCAGTGGGAGGTCGAGATGTATGCCTCGCGGCCCTAGTAGATGCTCTGCCAGTACGCACGAATGATGCTGACCCAGGGCTGGCTGGACCTCGAGCCGTGCGCCCTGTTGTCAGCGAAATATCCGTTGGAGGATGGCTGGCAGCGGATTTGGCGTGGGCGGCTCCCCGAAAAAATAAAAATCTTTTTATGGTTGGTACGGTCTGACGTGCTCCCTGTGCGTGCTGTTCTGTGCAGGCGTGGCATCATGCAGGATAACACTTGTCCTTGTTGTGGCGCCGTGCCCGAGACGATTGAAC